>JASIRB010003973.1:0-16126 GCA_030323885.1 Branchipolynoe longqiensis | reverse complement strand
ACTGTAGGAGGACCTCCCCCTCCTCCCCTCCCCTCCCTGACACCTCCATGAACCACCCGCTCCCTCCCCCCTCCCCTCCCTGGCCTTCCTCCTCCCTGATCCCTCCCCTCCCCATCCCTCCCTCCCCCTCCCTCCAACCTGCCCCCTCCCTCTGCTCCCTTCACATCCCCTTCCTCTCCCCTCCCTCTCCCCTCCCGCTCCCCATTCTCCTCCCCCTCCTCACTCTCCTCCCTCACATCCCTGGCCTTCCTTCTCCCTGAACACTCCCTGACCCCTCCCTCTGCTCCCTTCCGCTCCCCTCCTGCCTTCCCTTCTCTGCCTTCCCTTCTCCCCTCCCTCTCGTCCCCCCCCCTCCCCATTCTCCTCCACTCCCCTTTCTCTCACCCTCCCTCCTTAGCCTTCCCCCTGACCCTCCTGCCTCCTCCCTTCCCCCTTCGGCCCTTCCCCTCTCCGCTCTCTCCTCTCCCTGCCTCTCCCTGACCTCTCCCTGACCCCTCCCTGCCTCCTCCCTTCCCCTGCCCCTTCCCTCTCCACCTCTATCCTCTCCCTGCATCTCCCTGACTTCTCCCTGACCCCTCCCTGACTCCTCCCTTCCACTGCCCATTCCCTCTCCACCTCTCTCCTCTCCCTGTCTCTCCCTGACCTCTCCCTGACCCCTCCCTGCATCCTCCCTTCCCCTGCCCCTTCCCTCTCCACCTCTCTCATCTCCCTGCCTATCCCTGACCTCTCCCTGACCCCTCCCTGCCTCCTCCCTTCCGCTGACCCCTCCCTCTCCACCTCTCCCCCCATGCCTATCCCTGCCCCCTCCATGCCCCTTCCCTTTCCCTCACGCCCCCTCCACTTCCACACACAGGAGGTGCCGACTGAGGTCCTCCTGAAGTAAACGCCCTCAGACAGCCTCTGTATGGGGGTCATCCCCCCGCCCCACACCCACCTCCCCCGGACTGGAGGAGGCGCTTCTCTAGGAGGTGTCCTCAAAGAATGCATGTCAGAAGGTCACCCTCTACTGACGTCACCAGACAGGAACCTGCTCCTGATTGGTGGACTCTCAGCATGCAGCATGTAGCAAGTCCCAGGATATTTAGACTGCGCTTTTTTGTTATTATAATGAGGCTACTTCTTAAGATAAAGTTGGATAGTCCGATGGTTTTGAGTTTCTGTCATTTTCTGAGGTAAGTAACTGTATTAGGTTGATCGTTATAATCTACCATACATTAGTTTGAACTAACTTTTATTTTCAATGGCTAACTTTTCAGTTATTTGGAGTGCAAATATGTCATATTAATTTTGCCAAGCACCCCAGAATTCTGACACCATAGACTTTGGCAGTAGCAGGCTCTATTAAATTGGCCCAGTATTACCTTCTATGTGGCGACAAATGTTTAATAAACGTACCAGTATTTAAGTACGATATGCAAAATCAAATCTAGATAATTATTTTGGTTTTGAAAATTTGATATTTTCATCGGACTATGCAGCTTTAAATAGATTGTGCATCACATTCTGCAGCCCCACCATAACACATGTACAAACCACGTCTTTCCACCATTATTTGCAAATGGCCACCTTTCAGGACAATGCTTGCGTATCATTCTAAACATAACCAAGAGTGATTTTTAGTTCTCCGTCCGACCACTGGAGGTCAGCCCAAAATACATATGGTGCGACATGCAATGACTGTGGAGAGTCGGAACCCTGTTGCTCATTCTCCTTATTGGTCATCAACCAGAAATATAAAAGCCAGATAACATATCTAACAACAATATAAGTCAAATCAAATTCAAACAAACATAACTCAACCACCTATTACGTACAGGCCTATGGACATGTAAATAAAATAGGCTAGTATAGAATTAAGTAGAAAAAAGCGGAAAACTCTTCCCAAGAAAACCCCAAAACACTAACATAGAACCTTAAGAAAACAACTAACATAGTAATAAGAATAGAACAAAAATACAATGCCAAGAGGGCCCCAAAAAGAATAACATAGACTACTAAACATACCAACAGACTATCTATCTGCTACTGAAATGCAGACAATCAAATAACTTATCAGCAGCTACTGCTTGGTAAGACAACACCAAAACTACAGCTGGCCAGCATTGAAAACAAGCCTGGGTACCCGGGCTTATATGCTATGGACAGTATAAATACAGCCTCAATAAAAAAAAGATTAATTTAAATTTAAAAAAAACATTCCCCTTCCCACTGGCGGGCAGAGGCGGGCGGGGGCTGGCAGAGGCGGGCGGGAGCGGGGGCGGGGGCGGGCAGAGGGGGGCGGGGGCGGGGGCGGGCGGGGGCGGGGTGCAGTAAAGCCTCCAGCATCATTACCCCTTCGCGTCTTCGCTGACTTGCTGGCGCAAGTGTTTCCTCTCCGCCCAGTTTCCCATTTCCTTTTTTGAGATTGTCTCTTATAAGATCTGGCTCAAAACTCCGACATCCCCTCCTTCCCCATCACCACCTCCCCCCCTTACCCCCCCCTCCCATTCTCCAGTAACACCCCCCCCCCCTCTCACCCTCCACATTGGTATTCCACTCACATACAATGTTCAAACCTTCTACAGTATGATCCCTATGCAGTACATGCTGTATATAACGGACACCCATGGGACTGGAGCAAGATTCCGTTATAGAGAGAGATCCGCTATAGGCAGAGACTGACGGATGGAATGGTTTGAAACCAATGTTTTTCTGTTATACTTGACTGATTAGGAAAATCCTTACAAAGTCATTTCTACAATTTGTCATTTCTACAATTAGTCATTTCTACTATCCATCACTTCTACAATTTGTCATTTCTACAATTTGTCATTTCTACAATTGGTCATTTGTACAATTAATCATTTCTACTATATTATACGTTATTGCCAGAGAATATTGATCAAATTAAAGGGGTGACATGATGGGATCATAATCATATGAAAAGTGGAATCAGTGAAAATGAAAATGATTTTCAGGTAAACAAATGTTATTTAAGCTACATTTTTGGATTGGTCTTTATTTACGTGGTTTGCGCCTGAACTCTTCATATATATTTGCTAAGTATCGCATTACGTATGTAATGTGTTAAACATTACATAATTATGTATGTATTATAATGTAATATATCACATGTGTTATATATTATTTGTCACATAATGTATTATATAAATATAAATTGGCGGTGCTCCTTTATTCACTATTTATTTATTGTCCGATTGCTATTGTTTATTTATATATTTATTTATTCATCGACCAATCGTGTAGTCCTACTTATGTAGTTTGCTGCGGAGCTGGGGGCTGGCGCCACCTGACCCACTTCCGGTTCTTCCAGGACGAGCTGCAGATAAATGGGTGCTATGCCACAAAAGGAGGGTGATAAACAATGCTTGTAGGTCATAATCGTTATTTATATTAGCATAATACATTGCACATCACATATATAATGTGTAATGGGCTCCACTGCAGTCTACGTTGAGGTTTGTGGGACTCTCGCAAATGGCTACCTTTTGGGAAAATTCTCCCGTATCGGTCCAAATATAACCAGGAGTGATTTTTAGTTCTCCGTCAAGCCACTTGAGTTCACCCCAAAATACATATGGTGCGACATTCAATGACCCTGGGGAGTCGAACCCTGTTTGTAATCTGCCTCGCTTTCCCTTTCTCACCAGAGACAGAACCTTACAGATCACATGCGATATTGCTCACCACTTTGCTTGTTCATTCAGTTGTGGGCTTGGACTCACCAGCTCTACGGAAGTACTCAACCATATCTTGTCTGCTGGTTTTAAATCCAACCAAAAGGCTTGCATATACAGTAAAACCTCTCTATACCGACCCCTCAACACATCGACCATAACCCGACCACCTCCCTAAATGGACCACTTAACATCGGTCCCATGGTCGGTCGATTTAGAGAGGTTTTACTGTATATACATCGCCACCCGATTCTCCACTATTCATATTGGTACGATGACACGAGGACATTTATCTTAAATTAATAAATGACAGATCTATGTATATATATATATGTGATGGATAATGAAATATGCGAGTATAAATGTATGGAAGGCCAATATTATCGTGTTATATCCTACTCACCTACCAAACAATACCGGTGGCGCCACCATCCGTCCACCTCGCATATCATTGCCCCAAACTTGCATCAGTTACAGAAACAATTATTTTTCTTAAAACATCTAATATATAGATAGATATATATATATATATATATATATATATATATATATATATATATATATATATATATATATATACAGGCTACTCTGTCAATAATGGCCTCTGTCAATAACGAATCTCTGTCAATAACGGTAAAGAGTGCTGGTCATGTCACGGCACCCCTTTAATTTAATAGGATTGCCTCTGTGTCGAACTGATAACTGTCTTATGTGGACAATGAGCTGGGTTTTTTCGACCCATTTGATCAATATTCTCTGTCAATAACGACATGCCATATAGTTATAATATATAGAAATGACTAATTGTACAAATGACAAATTGTACAAATGACTTTGTAAGGACCATCCTAGTCAGTCAAGTATAAAAGAAAAACATTGGTTTCAACCCATTCCGTCAGTCAGTCCCTGCCTGTAATGGATCTCTCTCTATAATGGCATCTTGCTCCAGTCCCATGGGGTTCCACTATAGACAGAGTAGACTGTATATACAATATACAGGCATACAATATACAGACCTACAATATACATACATATCACCCTCCAAAATTATATTGCATATATGCTACATATAAATATAAATATGCCAATTCATCCTGATATGCATATGACGCATCTGACAGCCCAGCAGACCGACCCGCATCCTGACCGTGACCTATTCTAGCCATGACCTTCTGAGCCTAGAGGGTCAAGGCCACTGCTAGGGCTGGTATCTGTCTCACCAGTCTGTATGCATGCAGTGACAGGGCCTGTGGTACCAAACATTGGCACATATTCACTGTGAAATAAGCGAATGAGAGCTGGTAATAATACATATTCAAAGAACATATATATGTCTCAATGAATGTATAAAAAGAAAATCTGTAAGCTTTACTGGAGTGAAAATAAATAGTAGTCTAGTATATAAACAATGAAATGTCATTTACAGTATTAAAGGTAATATACTTTCTACTTTCAATTTTAAAATATATTATTTGTATTGCATTATCAATGTATATAGTGTTATTTTTTAAATCATAAGTATTGTACTTCTGCTTTCTCCTTCTTCATGTGAAATATTACATAAATGATACATGATACATAAATATCAGCTTGTATGTACACTGATCATGTGGAAATAAATCAATCTTAATCTTAATCTTAAAAATATTATTATCATACTTCAGCTAACGAAAAGCCTTAGACTCACCTCCTTTCTCAAACAGTGTTATCTTCAGCTAACGATAAGCCTTAGACTCACCTCCATTCTCAAACAGTGTTATCTTCAGCTAACGATAAGCCTTAGGCTCACCTCCATTCTCAATGGTGTTATCTTTTTCATAACAACTGACAACAATTGCATAATTGAACAACGCAAACACAAACAATATAGTAAATGTTTGGAATTTTAATGAACAATAAAAAATGAGAGTTCGTAGAGCTGGAGTAAAATGAGAGAGAAGGCCCCGAGATGTTTAACCCTACAGCTCTTAGTCTCTTATTGTGGGGTGGCAGAATATTGTTGATCAGTCGCCATCTGCCGCCAAGTCAAAATGGCCGAGTTCTCAGGTTTGCGGGCCTTATATAGTCCTGGTGAATTATTCGCTATGCGTCATAACATTATTAGACGCCGTTGTCCTGTAGATCGGGTGTAAAGCAAGTCCAGCTGCTGACATCCTATCTGATTAACATGTACAAATTCGAGCTAGCTATCGCCGTGGTTACTCGGCATTAGTTCTAAAAGACCCTTAGTCGGCATATGTGTGAACTACAATGATTAGTGTTAGAATGTTACAGAAGGTGGCGCCATCAGCCGTGGAGAAATGCATATACAGGTTCGCCTTGCTCAATTACCCATGTTGGAACCAACATGGACAATTCGATGGTTTTGAGCTGCCATCATATTTTCTTTTAGATAAATATATTATGCTGAGCATTATAATTTACTTTACTTTAGATTGAAGTAACTTTTATTTCAAATGATTAATTTTACAAATATTTTAAATTGAAAACACACTAGATTAATTTTGATGCAAACATCGAAATGCAGGACATCGTGGCTTTGAACAGGGAGATGCTCTGTTAAATTTACTTGTATTCCATTCTAAGCAGAAATAACTATTTAATGACTGTATCAGTGTCTAAGTTGGATATCTAAGATCAAATCGAGATGTAGAAAATGTAGTGCCTTTATTAACCTGTGCAACTTTAACCACTAGATGGGGGAGGGGTGGACAATGTCTGCGTGTGGGGGGGGGGGGGGGGGGCAGCGGGAAGCGATGTCATTGTTACCATGGAGACCGAGATGGAATGCGTCCTGCACAATATATTAATGGCACGTATTGGGCTGTCCTGCGGTGGAGATTGGCCGGATGGAGATGCCGGTGAGGAGGATTTTGGAGAGGTGACAATAAGGGAGACTAGCAAGAGGAGAGATGAGCATAGCGGGTTGGTTGGTTTGTGGAGTTTTATGTCCTGGCAACATCTGAGGTCATATCAGGACGGGTACCGATTTGTGACAGCACGCACTCATGGTGGCTTTATGGTGCTGCCCCATTGGGAAATCAGCCCGCGGGAACATGACCCGATATCCCACTCAGTCAAATTATCCTGACACTGAGGTAACCAGTCCTTGCCTTATCCTAGTAATGCCGATTGCCAGGCTAGGTGACAACACGTATCAATTGTATAAGTCATTACTTTGACTCGGATGGGATTCAAACTCCTGACCTTCCGCACGGGAAGCCTTCGCTCTACCGATTCTGCCACCACGGCCGATCACATACAAAGATTGTTTATTACTTGTAATACTAATAGAAGTACATTATATGGACTTTCTACGGCACTAGTGCCATTTACCGGACCAGAAGGCACCCCAAGCTTGTAAGTACTGCACATACAACAATGTAAGATGCAGCACTATAAATCATCGTAGCACTAGAACAAATGTGACTGTTATTGTGTAGCGTGAGAACAATTAATTGCGAACCCTTATTCAAATTCAACATGTCTCCGAAGGAGGGGACAGTTGTGAAATGACATTTTATTATGCATTGAGAAGATTGCTTAAACAGGAGGCGATGCTGATGCTATGTCTGACTACCGCTCTCGCTGTCAGCTGTCTGTTTGTAAAAATATACGGATTTTCGGTAAAGAATTATATATTGGCAGAGAGCATTATTATTCTGGGCGACGGAGTGGGGAGAAGGTTATGTAATCTAAAAGCAATGGTGGCCCACTCACATTATGACATGATATAAGCTATGTGAGATATATGTTCATACATGATGCCTAAAGTTAATGAAGAGATGTTCTTATATAAGAAGCAGTTCAAGGTTGATGAAATGTTCCTCTATGTATTCATAAAGAATGCAATTTGAGAAAAAGGACATTTTTGGTATATACATATATATATATTTGTAACTGTCTGCAGCTACCTGACCCTACTGGACCCAGGGCCAAGCATACCAGCCATACCACATTCCTTAGGGCCACACCCTGCAGCCTGGGTTGGGTGGCAACTCCCCATATTAGGGCATTGCACTGACCAGTATGTAGGGGGGTGTCTGATTGGCTGGCTGTGGGAGGTCCAGTCACCTGATCCCCTTGGCCTATCATGACCACACAAGTCTCATTCGAATTAATTATTCAAGAAACTTCTCCAGACACACTGGAGAGATCACTCTACTCCAGGCTCTTGAGTGAGACAGACCTACT
Organism: Branchipolynoe longqiensis; assembly: GCA_030323885.1. Lineage (NCBI taxonomy): Eukaryota > Metazoa > Annelida > Polychaeta > Phyllodocida > Polynoidae > Branchipolynoe > Branchipolynoe longqiensis. The sequence goes on along the minus strand of JASIRB010003973.1, from coordinate 8,255 downwards.
CTAGAGCAGGACCCCAGACACTCTGTCTGATGCTATCGACATTCATCTATTCCAATTGAGTGTGTACACAGCCATAGGACTCCTGTCCCATGGGCTGTAGGCACTGCTTTCTATACAGGCTAAAGAGGAAATGATATCTTGTGTGGCTAGAAGGTGAGGGGTTAGGGTGATAGGTCACTGATAGGTGAGCAGGAGTTGATGCCAATAAAGCACAACATCCTCACTGTCTATCTTTGTGACTTGTCTTCCTTTCTTCCTTAGTATTGGTTAACGAGGTGATAGTCGGTATTTGAATAACAGCATCACAGGTGATATGAAGGGGGAGAGTATTGTAGTATTATCTGGTGTTCACGACGGCAGAACCCAGTAATATTAAAATTGGTGACCACGACGATTGCCAGACGCGATGTCCGAATCACCCCCCTCACCGCCAACACCCCAACCGGGCAGGATGGCCGAATCAGTAAGAGTGCGAGTTGGCTTCCTGCGCGGGCAGGCTTATGTTCCAATCTCAGCCTAGTCAAACTACAGTATAACCCCGTTCAACCAAGCTCGGTTAAACCAAACGATCGGTTAATCCAAACGTTTTTTTGCGGCTTGGCAAAATACTACCATTTATCATATAAACAAGTTGGTTAAACCAAAGTCGGTTAATCAAAATTATTGGTTAATCCAAAAAGAATTGTCGGCCCCAGGCCATTTCCGGTATAGTTAAATGAAACGTTCATGTGGTTATAAGGTCATTTGAGGCACACCAACTATTTTATATGATAAATGGTAGTATTTTGACGGGCCACCGAAAACAAGTTTGGATTAACCGACCATTTGGTTTAATCGAGCTTGATTTATCGGGGTTATATTGTATATACATAAAAAACAATCAAAGCATCTACATACATTGTATATTACATGTGCAATACACGCTTACTCCAAGTCAAAATCAAAGCCAAAGCTCGGTTAAACCATTGATCAGTTAATCCAAACAATTTTCTAGGGATCCCTTCAAGTTTGGTTTAACAGCGTTATACTGTAATAACTTACTAAATTGATACATGTTGCTACCTAGTTTGGCGTTTGGCATCATTAGGATAGGACAAGGTCTGGGTTGCTGAGTATAAGGATAATGTGGCTGAATGGGATATCAGATCATGTTGCCCGTGACCCAGTCTCTCAGTCAGGCAGCACTATAAAGCACCAGAGTGGGCAGTGACACAAGTCAGCAGACACTCAACTAGATGTGCCCGTAGATGTTGCCCGGATGTAATTCCCCAACAAATAACAAGCCTGTTTACTTTTGGCAGTGACCAGCTGCCAGTGATATTCACACACACTTACACACACACATTCACACACACCCTAATACACACTCACATACACTCATATACACTCACACACACTCATACACCCTCACATACACTCACACTCAGACACACTCACACACACTCACACTGTCACACACACTCACACACACTCACATAGACTCACACACACTCACACACACTCACACTCTCACACACACTCACATACACTCAGACCCACCCTCATTCACATTCCCATACAGTCATATACACTCACACACACTCATACATACACACATACACTCACAAACACTCACACACACTCACACACACTCACACACTTTCACACACACTAACACGCACTCACACAAATTCACACACACTCTCACACACAGTAACACGTGCTCACACACTCACGCACACTCACACACTCTCACACAATAACATATACACTCACGCACTCACACACTCAAACCCACTCACATACACTTACAGACACTCACACTCTTACACACACTCGCATACACTCACATACACTCGCATACACTCACATACACTCACATACACTCACATACACTCACATACACTCACATACACTCACATACACTCACATACACTCACATACTCTCACATACACTCACATACGCTCAAATACACTCACACATACTCACAGACACTCACACACATTCACTCGCACACACTCACACATACTCACACACGCATACACTCACACAAACTCACACAAGCACACAAACTTACACACGCACACTCTCAGACAAACTCACACACACAGATAGTCACTCACACTCACACACTCACAGATCCTCACACACATTCACACTCTTACACACACTAACACACACTCATGCTCACACACCCTACCCCGTTAGTATCAACCATATGCTAGTTATATTCAGATGCACACACTCTGCACCCACAGTCGCCACCATCCGACAGTTATATTCACACAAACAGCCATGTAGCAGCCACCATTTCCTAGTTATATTCACACGCTACACCCTACGCCTACAACATCTCCCCCATGCTTCCCCCGCCCCCCCCCCCCCCTACACCCGGTGCCGGGCGGCAGCTCGGTGGAGCCCGGCCGGAGAACACAACTCCCTGCCGCCCTGTACGTAGCCCTCGACAAACGCCCCTTCACCCATACTACTCACACCCTCCCCTCCAGCAGCCTGCCGCAGCCTGCCACATGCTTCAATAGGCTTCCGTAGCCTGCCACAGGGCCCAGCAGGCTCAGCAGGCTGCAGCAGGCTCTAACAGCCTCCAGCCGCCTGCCACAGCCCCCAACAGCCTCCAACAGCCTCCAACAGTTTCCAGCAGCCTTTATCAGGCTCGAGCAGCCTGCCGCACGCTCGAGTAGGCTCAAGCAGGCTACATCAGGCTCCAGCACCTTCCAGCAGGCTGCCGCAGGCTCGAGCATGTTGCAGCAGGCCCCAGATGCCTCCAGCAGCCTGCCAAAGCATCCAACAGCCTCCACCAGCCTTCACCAGCCTGCCACAGCCTCCACTAGGCTCCACCAGGCTTCACCAGCCTGCCACAGCCTCCACCAGCCTCTACCAGCTTTCCCCAGCCTGCCACATCCTCCACCAGGCTTCAGCAGCCTCCAGCAGCCTTCACCAGCCTGCCACAACCTCCACTCGGCTCAAACAGCCTCCACCAGCCTGCCACAGACTCCACCTGCCTCCACCAGCCAGCCACAGCCTCCACTAGGCTCCACCAGCCTCCATCAGCCTGCCACAGCCTCCAGCAGGCTCTAGCAGCCTGCCACAGCCTCCAGCAGGCTCCAGCAGCCTCACACGCAAATAACAGACAATAATTTTGGGCCAACCTTGGCTGTCCTCCAAAGTGTATGTCAATATTCAAAAAGTATCAATACAGAGAAGAGACAACGTTGTATTAATCAATACACAGTGCTTATCTTGCATTGGCCTGAGTCTGGAGAGCGGTAAGTTTGCAGAAAAACCATCAAACTTATAGAGACAATCGGAACGGGAAAGTGAAGCGAAATAGCAGACTTTACATCAAAGGAAATCACTCATCAACAGCAACAGAATACAATAATAAAATGTGACCTTTTTTGTTATTCATATTCACATAATACATTATAAGTACATATAACACAATTTTGGTGAACTGACATTTTGTCTCATAATAACTGGGTTTTTTTTCTCTGAATGTGAATTGTGGATGGCCGATTGGAGTAAGTGATATGACTGGTCTAGACGGTCAGTATCACGACCATTGCTGTACACTGTCTGTATGCAACCATGTTCAGATAGCCGGGGAGAAGTGTCGCTGTACCAGTCAGTATATAAGCAATCAAATCAGTTATGTAAATCTAAACACTGAGCAGCCAATCAGGAGATAGCACTGTGGGAATGGGAGAAGAAAAACACTACACTGCATCTCACTGTTTCCTTTTTGATTGTTTGTGTTGTTGTTGTTTCATGTCCTAGCAACATCTATGGTCATATCAGGATGGGTACCTACTTGTGACAGTGCGTGCTCATGGTGACTTTATAGTGCTGCCCCACTGGGAAATCAGGCTGCTGGCACCATGACCTTTATATCCCACTCAGTCACATTATCCTGACACTGAGCGAACCAGTCCTTGCCCTATCCTAGTAATGCAGAGCGCCAGGCTAGGAAGTGACAAGTATCAATTTTTAAGTCGTTGGTTTGACTCGACCAGGGTTCAAACCCACAAACTCATGGATTTGGACCCCCGATTTCCCAAAACAGGGGGCGGATGCTCAACTCATTCAGCCACTCCGTCTGGTTTCTCACTGTTTCCCCCGAAGGATGAGCTTTTTCGAATTTGTGCCAAGATCTAGCAGGATATTACACCATACAAAGATCGCCTGGCAATCGTAATGAGATGCAAACGGCAGTGGTATTCGCATTCATCAGGTCTGACCAAAAAAAACAGCTTGCAGGGCACAGTGAAAGGGGGAAGAAAACAAGGCAGGCAAAGGAAGAGGTAAGAAGGTAACATCACAGAATGGACAGGCTGCAAGTTAGTTGAGTCCCAGAGGGCAGTGCCGAACAGAGAGAAATGGAGAAAATTTGTTGTAGGGTCATTTGTGGTGCCACAATGACCCTTGCAGTTAGGGGACTGGTGATAATGATGATGATGTATGTTTACGTATATAGTATATACAGTACAACCCCGTTAAACCAAGCTCGGTTAAACCAAATGATCAGTTAATCCAAACTGTTTTCGGCAGCCCGGCAAAATACTACCATTTTTAATATAAAGAAGTTGGTTAAAACAAAGTCGGTTAATCCAAAGTATCGGTTAATCCAAACAAAATTGTCAGCCCCAGGCCACTTCCGGTACAGTTAAACCAAACTTTCATGTGGTTTTAAGGTCATCTGAGACATTTTTATATGATAAATGGTAGTATTTTGCGAGGTTGCCAAAAAAAGTTTGGATTAACCGATCGTTTGATTTAACCGAGGTTAGTTTAATGGGGTTAAACTGTATATACATAAAAAATTATAATCATAGTGTCCACATACATTGTACATTCATAGTGCACCCCCGTTTTTGCCAAAGCCAAGTCAAAGTCAAAGCTCGGTTAAACCAATGATCGGTTAATCCAAACACATTTCTAGGGCCCCGTCAAGTTTGGTTTAATGGGGTTATACTGTATATAGTATATATATATACAATGTGGTTGGTTATGTTCTGCATCCCATGCTTATCTCAGACCAATTCCAGAATGGTCTGCGACCTACCTCCATTCGACCTATCCAAATACTCTACATCAGAGAGGCTGGGAAAATATCATCTAGAGATTTGATTTTTGTTTTTAATACCGTATGATTTGGACGCCTAGTTCCAGGTTGGACAGGTTCTGGGAATCCAACCGTGGCTTCGAAACCCAGCTGTGGTGTTCTCTGTGGTGGAGTGGTTAGAGTGGCTGCCTTTTTTCTAGGTCGGACTCCTAATCTGAAGGTCAGTGGTTCGATTCCCTGTGCCCCCACCTCTGCCAATTTGGATTTCCACCGCTGTGTATAACTTACAGCGTCATCAAAGGCCAGTTGCTCTCATACCATGTCTATGTGGTGTGGGAGGTTAAAAATCCCTTGGGTCGGTAAAAGTGTAGACTTGGGCTTGCTATCGACAAACTGTCTAATGGTGAAAACAAGTCTATTCAGACTTATCCATGAAAAGCAGTATAAATCTTCAAGAAAAAAAAAAGCCAATGACTTAAAGATTGATACTTGTCATGACCTAGCCTAACACTCAGCATTACTAGGATAGGGGAAGGAGCAGTGGAGTGACAACAAACAAATGCGATTCAAATGTTCCTGGTTTGCTCAGATATTCTGCACCACTGTCAGTGGTGTCCGCACATTGTGATTAAAGTGTGTTTGCTGGGGTCTTACGTCCGGGCAACATCTAAGGTCATATCAGAACGGCTACTGACTTGTGACTGTGCACTCTCGGTGACTTTATACATGCTGTCCCGCTGGCAGACCAGGACACCAGTAGCATGACCTGATATCCAACTCACTCACATTATCCTGATACTGAGCTAACGAGTCCTTGCCCTATCCTAGTAATGCTGAGCGCCCGGGCTATGTAGCAACAAGTATCAATATTATAAGTCAATGGTTTGACTCGGCCAGGATTGGAAGCCTGCACTCTTATTGCCTCGGCAACTGCATCCGTTTGTCGTTAAAGTTGCATAGTCTGATGCTTTTAGGTTTCCAAAATTTTCTGAGATAAATACATTAAGTTGATCGTTATAATGAACCTTACTTTAGCTTAAAGTAACTTTTATTTTAAGTGGCTAACTTTTGAGATATTTGAAGTACAACCATGCAAAATTAATTTTGGCAAGCTTGCCAAAACTCTGACACCATAGCATTCTGTAGTAACATGATCTATTCAATTGCCTCCCTTCTGTGTGGCGACAAATGCTTAATAAGTGCATTAGTATCTAAGTTAGATATGTAGAATCTAATTTAGGTCATTGTTTTGGTTTTGAAAATTTGCTGATTTCATCGGACCATGTAACCCCAACAGTCGGTGATGGGCAGGCGCGGGCCGGGGGGGGGGGGGGGGGGCACTCCTCCTTCACTGCAAATCAAATGCAATGCAAGCATTACGACCAAAGTCACAATACAACAATGCTTATAGTTTCACATTTTGATGGTTTTGAGTTTCTCTCATTTTCTGAGATGAATATTAGGTATATTGTTATAATCTACCTTTCAAAAGTTTGAAGTAACTTTTATTTTAAATGGCTAAGCTTTTAGATATTTCAGGTGCAAACATGCAAAATTAATTTTGGCAAGCATGCTAAAACTCTGACACTATAAATTTACGCAGCAACAGGTTCTATTAAATTGCCTCAACATTCCCTTCTATGTGGCAACAAATGTTTAATAAATGCACCAGCATCTAAATCAGATATGTAGAATCAAATCTAGATAATTGCTTTGGTTTTCACAATTTAATATTTCCATCAGACTATGCAACATTAAAAGAATAAAAAGTATAGATTAAGCGGTGGGAATTCCAGTTACTGACAATTGCCCTTCCTCATCCCCCCCCCCCCCAAACAAACACTGTAAACTCAACCAGTAGCGGCCAACTAGACCAAAAAAACCATCTACAACGGAATGAGCCTGGAAATGATTCTAGTTGGATCCTACTGAGGTACATGATTAATTAACCTACTTACTAACTCAATAGGCCCCACCTGAGATTAACATGAAGACAAGTTCAATCACAAAGGCCCACCCTACATCCCCCATCACCCTTTCAATGAGTATGTTACTACTAGAAAGATAATCAGTTGTGCCCCACCCCCTAGTAACGCCTACCATACTAGGCTAACATAGTTAGCTCCCCGCATATGTTTCTTTTTCTCTTATCTTGTTCTTTACCTATCATTCATGTATCAATGTTTTGCTTATTTTCCTGTAATTGTCTATCTGTATATTGTTGTAGATGTGTTTACTGTGTAGAGGCAAGGAAGACCAGTGCATTAGCACTGACAACATGTTATTCAGAGGAATAAAAATACTCGAACAAAAAGAAATGCTCGTTGCCCTATCGTAGTATTGTTCAGACATGAGCTCCACTATCATACGGTGGCAGCCACCCACCGGTACTTACTCTCCTTCTGCCTTCCTAGGGTGGAGGGCTCTTCGGGGCCCCCTTTACCCCTCTGACTTTCATTGATCTCCCCTCTTGCATTTGATTATCTCTATTATCCTCTATGTTCTTGACTTACTTACGGTACTTTATTCATTGATTGATTATCCTGTATTATCCTCTATGTTCATCGCACTCCTGAATAAAGTGCTCTTTATCCACCGCATCTCCTCTTCCTCCTTCGTCGCATATCATGTCCCCATTGTCAAAGTATTGGAGGATCATGCCCTTATAGATTTTAACTGATCTGAATGAAAGTGGTCTAAAGCAAAAAACACAGAAATCAAACCGAGATTATTACACCGCCAGCGAATTTCTGTGAAAAGGCGGATTTTCACCCATAGGATTAGCACTGTCAGGGATTCGAGGGAAAATGCCGGAAGTCAGGTTTGAACTATGAACTACCAAACCATATCGGTGTATTAGCCATCTCCATGTATAAGCCAGCCTGTAGTTTGACCCTAAATTAAATATTTGTGTATTAGCCATCTCCATGTATAAATCAGCCTGTAGTTTGACCCTAAATTAAATATTTGTGTATTAGCCATCTCCATGTATAAACCAGCCTGTAGTTTGAATAAGGCTATCCTACATGGACCGTATCCGGTACGTACGATAGAGGAGGTCGTATCTCAAATACACGGGGCCAAGTTATTTTCTGTTTTAGATGCGAATAGTGGGTACTGGCAGGTACAGTTAGATGAGAGTAGTTCCAGACTTTGTACGTTTAATACCCCCTGGGGTCGGTTCAGGTAAACCAG
>JASIRB010000308.1:0-24998 GCA_030323885.1 Branchipolynoe longqiensis | reverse complement strand
ACTACAAGTACCAGGTGAATCTATGATCTAAGGATAACCCAGACAGCATTGACAGTTCGCTGCGACCTTTCCTCTTGACCTTTCCCAATGTTATTAGTCTTCCCCAATAAACACCTGGCCGATTAGAGCGACCCCCTTAGGCACACCGATGAAGGGGTCGCCCTGCCCAGACGTAGAGACCTGTGATTTAATGGCGCTAGACACACCCTCGTAACACATCCAGAATAGCACCTGCATTAGCCGACATTACTGAAACATGCCCACACTGTTCCTGCTAGCAAATGAGCCCCAGATGGTGGCCAACAATACAGCGTAATGTAATCTGTTAATACTTTCCGTGGGGGTATACCACCGCGCCACCGCGCCACCGCGCCACCGCGCCACCGCGCCACCGCGCCACCGCGCCACCGCGCCACCGCGCCACCGCGCCACCGCGCCACCGCGCCACCGCGCCGCCGCGCCGCCGCGCCGCCGCGCCACCGCGCCACCGCGCCGCCGCGCCACCGCGCCACCGCGCCGCCGCGCCGACCGCGCCGCCGCGCCACCGCGCCAGCCGCGCCACCGCGCCACCGCGCCACCGCGCCACCGCGCCACCGCGCCACCGCGCCACCGCCCCCCCCCCCCCCCCCCCCCCCCCCCCCGCCCCCCCCCCCCCCCCCCCCCGCCCCCCCCCCCCCGCCCCCCCCCCCCCCCCCCCCCCCCCCCCCCCCCCCGCCCCCCCCCCCCCCCCCCGCCCCCCCCCCCCCCCCCCCCCCCCCCCCCCCCCCCCGCCCCCCCCCCCCCCCCCCCCCCGCCCCCCCCCCCCCCCCCCCCCCCCCCCCCCCCCCCCCGCCCCCCCCCCCCCCCCCCCCCCCCCCCCCCGCCCCCCCCCCCCCCGCCCCCCCCCCCCCCCCCCCCCCCGCCCCCCCCCCCCCGCCCCCCCCCCCCCCCCGCCCCCCCCCCCCCCCCCCCCCCCCCCCGCCCCCCCCCCCCCCCCCCCCCCCCCCGCCCCCCGCCCCCCCCCCCCCCCCCCCCCCCCGCCCCCCCCCCCCCCCCCGCCCCCCCCCCCCCCCCCCCCCCGCCCCCCCCCCCCCCCCCCCCCCCCCCCCCCCCCCCCCCCCCGCCCCCCCCCCCCCCGCCCCCCCCCGCCCCCCCCCCCCCCCCCCCCCCCCCCCCCCCCCCCCCCCCCCCCCCCCCCCCCCCCCGCCCCCCCCCCCCCCCGCCCCCCCCCCCCCCGCCCCCCCCCCCCCCCCCCCCCCCCCCCCCCCCCCCGCCCCCCCCCCCCCGCCCCCCCCCCCCCCCCCCCCCCCCGCCCCCCCCCCCCCGCCCCCCCCCCCCCCCCCGCCCCCCCCCCCCCCCCCCCCCCCCCCCCCCCCCCCCCCCCCCCGCCCCCCCCCCCCCCCCCCCGCCCCCCCCCCCGCCCCCCCCCCCCCCCCCCCCCCCCCCCCCCCCCCCCCCCCCCCCCGCCCCCCCCCCCCCCCCCCCCCCCCCCCCCCCCCCCCCCCCCCCCCCCGCCCCCCCCCCCCCCGCCCCCCCCCCCCCGCCCCCCCCCCCCCCCCCCCCCCCCCCCCCCCCCGCACCGCCCCGCACCGCCCCGCACCGCCCCGCACCGCCTCGCACCGCCCCCGAACCGCCCCGAACCGCCCCCCACACCGCACCACCCCCGCCCCGCACCGCCCCGAACCGCCCCGCACCGCCCCGCACCGCCCCACACCGCCCCGCACCGCCCCGCACCTCACCGCCCCGCACCGCCCCACACCGCCCCACACCGCCCCGCCCCGCACTGCCCCGCACCGCCCCGCACCGGCCCGCACCGCACCGACCCGCACCGGCCCGCACCGCACCGACCCGCACCGCCCCGCACCGCCTCACCCCGCCCATCCCGCCCGCCCCCACGCCCCCTGGCGGTGTCTGGTGTCGGGCCTTTTCGCAGAACCTGGTGCCCGAGACTGCAGACGGCTGCACTGCGACGGAAATAGCTCTCCGGGGTCGGAGGGGCGCAGAGCGCTAACAGCTTCCTGCCTGCGCCGCCAGAGACCCCGTGTCGCCGCCAACCGGCGGTTTATTGCCTGAGCCGGAATCTGCTCTTCTTTTACACCGAGCAGACGTTGTTTAATGGCGGGAAAACGGGTGTGTATGTGAGTTGGCCGATTGTTTACTGGCAGACGACAGGCAAAAGACAAGAGTGCATAGTGGCAGAGTGAGGGGGGGGGGGGCGGGGGGCAGACAAGGGCAAAGCAGACCAGGCTGGTACCAGGCGACCCGGGCTGAATGAAGAAGGTGACATGCCTTACTAAGAAGCGTTGTGTAGGTTATTTGGGTTTGTGAGGGTTGTGTAGGTTATCTGGGCTTGTGTGGGTTGTGTAGGTTATTTGGGTTTGTGTGGGTTGTGTAGGTTATTTGGGCTTGTGTGGGTTGTGTAGGTTATTTGAGTTTGTGTGGGTTGTGTAGGTTATTTGGGTTTGTGTGGGTTGTGTAGGTTATTTGGGTTTGTGTGGGTTGTGTAGGTTATTTGGGTTTGTGTGGATTGTGTATGTTATTTGGGTTTGTGTGGGTTGTGTATGTTATTTGGGTTTGTGTGGGTTGTGTAGGTTATTTGGGTTTGTGTGGGTTGTGTAGGTTATTTGGGTTTGTGTGGGTTGTGTATGTTATTTGGGTTTGTATGTGTTCTGCGGTGTCCGTGAATTCCGTCACTGATACCTTCCGGTCTCCGTGGGTTCTGAAGTGTCCGTGCGTTGTGTAGTGTCCGTGGGCTCCCTCAGAGACACCTGTCGGTGTCCGTGGGCCCGCCCCCTCCACTGGTTCCCTTAGTGCCTGTGAACACCTTCGCATCTATTTATAGTCCATCCAGCCTCTGACTTTACAAACAGCAGCTCAAGGCAGTAAAGAACAGCCGCAGTCAACAGCTGTCTGACCGGGGACGGCGGCACTTCGCCCGGCGATTATCTTGTTTATAATGTATTCTGTGAATATATTAGCTTCTGTAAATATATCACATGATACTACTATATTATATGAACGTTATTCTGTATAATATATCTTGTGAACATATTATCTGTTGCATAATCTATTTTGTGAACATATCATCTGCTGTAAGTCTATTATGGGAACATACTATTTGCTCTATTATTTGGGGGTTGAATATAATGTGATGCATAAATATCATGTGAAAGCATTCTTCTATAAGTAGTGCGGTCCTGCAAAATCGTCCAGATAATTAATTTCACCGCTAACTCCCATACTCATACATGCACGGACAATGAAATTACTGATGCTTGTGAAAATATAAGGACTAGATGATAGCCCCGTGCACATGCGATTATCAACAAAATATTTCACTCCACTACCGAGGTTCCACCGCAACCCCTGCCACAGCCTATCAATAGGGTGAATATAGACTGCCCTATAAGCATTTTTTATGTCTACTATCGCAATACAGTCAGCTGCAAGCATAGTGTTGACCAGGTTGTCGACGCCTTTATAAGAAAATATCTGACATACCCGCCCTACATATGCATTCACAGACCTCCCCTGCGGCTTAGAACAGTCTACTACACATCGGAGTCCCTTCCCTGAAGACTTTGGCACACACAAAATATTGTGAGTGCAATGTGGCATCTCGGTAACTTCTGAAATGCAGCCGCTATCTAACTTGCTCGATAATTGTTCTGAAATAAAGGCATAATGCTCACGTGAACATATGTTCTCTTTCGCACCCTAGTAATATGCTTCACAATCAAAATCTATCATGTTGAAGCCAAACAAAAAACCCTTCAACAAAAATTCCCAGTCGGTATCACGGGAGCCCAGCAAGAATAACTCCACAAACCCTCTATAGGGGTGGAATTGAACCGGATTTTTGGCAATTGTATGAATGCAATGACAAGTGCCTTTGAAACAATCTAACTCAACTGTTAATTCAACAACATGATCTCAGTCACAGCCAGCCAATCAGCTGTAAGTTTGGTCCAGTCAGTGAATCACTGAGTCCAATAAACATCCGAGATAGAGTCGAACACGGCTGCAGAAATGTTTAAGTGCATGGGCAGAGCCTCAGCGCCTGTTATGACGTCGTTCTCCTCTGCAGGCGACACACTAATGGTGCAATTAAACGGTTGAGTGACCTTACTCGGGGTGTGGCTATTGTCTGAGTCAAGCACCGCACGAGTGTGTTTGACTGTCCCACCATATCAGTCCTTCCTGCATTTTTCCCGCTTGTGTCCTTTTGAACCACACTTTCCGCACCAATGACCATAATGGCAGGTTTGGTCGTCATGCGAGCAGCCCTCCTCGCTGTTGAAGCCATAACACGGCCTCGTCCCATCCTTAATAAATGGTCTACATTCAGTTGACTTTTACAAACATCCCTAACAGTTTGATTTCAGAGAGTTGAATGCATAATAACGGAAAGTAAGTTCTGAATTGCCAGGATTAATGCCCGACTATCCTTCGTCGACGGCCAATTTCCATACTCCTACATCGTAGTTCATGTGTGCCATATGAATAAACTTATCGGACTTAGCCCGGCTCGCCAAATATGCAAAGTGATGTACAAATCGTCTATAGTCTCTGCACTGAGGCCTTATATGCTGTATAATATATTATGTAAACATATTAGGCCTTATATGGTATATAATCTATTATGTAAACATAGTAGTCATTTTATGTTGTACAATATATTATTTAAACATATTAGGCCTTATATGCTGTATAATATATTATGTAAACATATTAGGCCTTTTATGTTGTACAATATATTATGTAAACATATTAGGCCTTATATGCTGTAAAATATATTATGTAAACATATTAGGCCGTACATGCTGTATAATATATTATGTAAACATAGTAGGCCTTATATGCTGTATAATATATTATGTAAACATATTAGGCCTTATATAGTGTATAATATATTATGTAAACATATTAGGCCTTATATGGTGTATAATCTATTATGTAAACATATTTGGCCTTTTATGTTGTACAATATATTATGTAAACATTTTAGGCCTTATATGCTGCATAATATATTATGTAAACATATTAGGCCTTTTATGCTGTATAATATATTATGTAAACATAATGCAGACTCTAAAACCTTGATGTTTGTCTAACAACTTACAGGATATTGAAACTAGATGTGATGTGCAGTTTAGCAGTACTGCGTGTTGCATAATCTGTTAGAGGATTCACGACTTCTAACTTTGTAAGGCGCAATCTGATTGGTCAGCAGCTGGTTTGGGGAACAGAGCTTGCAGAACAGATCCAACAGTGTCAGTATTTCTGATGTTCACACGTATAGGTCAGAACGAGAATGAAATAGTTAACCTTCAGACCTGGAAGACTTAGGTCTTACCATCTAAATCCTTGTCCACAGTGACTGCGTATATATACTTAATTAACCGAATTAATTCAGTCTGGTATGCGTGGAATGTTCCACGTGTTCTCGGGTCTAATTGGAATCCTAGCACCTGACGTTAATTGGAATTCCTAAATATGTAGATTCCTGACTTTACAGTAAGCAGGGGTTGGAATTTTAACATCCCGCTGACCAAATAGTGGGACTCCAATACCCTGGCAGGGTAGGACGGTAACTTTTATTCCCACTTACCCAATCGAACAAGTGACTGGATTTTATACTTGCCCAAGTTTCAAAAGTACTTGCCAGAGCTCAAGTCAGCCAATTGAAACTGAAATCTGCTGCTGCAGATCAGAAAAATAATGACTTGGCCATTCGGGCAGGTCACTGAGAACTTCACCTGCCTGACCGAGTAAACTAGGTGCCCCAGGCAACGGGGCAGTCCTTATTGTGCTACCCTGTCTGGTAAGAAACATGCCCTTAAGAGACTGGCATTTGAACTGGCTGGCAACCAGATAGAGGAATTCTAATATTCTAAAGTGCCAGAGATTGGAATTCCAGCATGTTGGTAACCAACATCTGACCGGGTTAGATTTGAATTCCAACTCTCTGGTAATGATTGGAATTCCATTTCTTTGACAGTATTTGGAATTATACGTCTGAGAGTTATTGCGATTCTACCAGTAGAGTGATTTGAATACTACCAGTCTGAGGGTGATTGAGATTATAATACTAAAGTGAATGGAATACTACCAATCTGAGAGTGATTCGGATTTTAATAATAACAGTGATTGGAATGCTACCAGTCAGACAGTGACTGCCACTCTAATTGACAGTGATTCAATATTAAAGGTCTGACAGTTATTAAGATTCTACCAGTCGGACAGTGACTCGGATTGTAACTCTGACATTGATTGAAATTCTTCCAGCCTAACAGTGATTGGGACTTAAACACTGGCAGTGATTGCAATGCTAAAAGTCTGAGAGTGGCTGGTATTCTGCCATCGTACAGTCAGTGGCATTCTGACACTGAAGGTGATTGTAACCCTGGCAGTGATTGGGATCCTAACCATGACAGGGATTGGGTTCCTAACACTGAGAGTGATTGGGATTCTAACTCTGACAGTGATTGGGATCCTAATTCTGACAGTGATTGGGATTGTACCTCTGACAGTGATTGGGAATCTAATTCTGACAGTGATTGAGATTATAACTCTGAAAGTGATTACGGTCCAACCCTGACAGTGATTGGGATTGTAACCCTGTCAGTGATTGGGATTGTAACCCTGACCGTAATTGGGATTGTAACCCTGACAGTGATTGGGATCCAAACCCTGACACTGATTGGGATTGTAACCCTGACAGTGATTGGGATTGTAACCCTGAGAGTGATTGGGATTGTAACCCTGACAGTGATTGGGATTGTAACCCTGACAGTGATTGGGATTGCAACCCTGAGAGTGATTGGGATTGTAACCCTGAGAGTGATTGGGATTGTAACCCTGACAGTGATTGGGATCCAAACCCTGACAGTGATTGGGATTGTAACCCGGACAGTGATTGGGATTGCAACCCTGAGAGTGATTGGGATTGCAACCCTGAGAGTGATTGGGATTGTAACCCTGACAGTGATTGGGATTGTAACCCTGACAGTGATTGGGAGTGTAACCCTGAGAGTGATTGGGATTGTAACCCTGACAGTGATTGGGATTGTAACCCGGACAGTGATTGGGATTGCAACCCTGAGAGTGATTGGGATTGTAACCCTGAGAGTGATTGGGATTGTAACCCTGACAGTGATAGGGATTGAAACCCTGACAGTGATTGGGATTGTAACCCTGAGAGTGATTGAGATTGCAACCCTGACAGTGATTGGGATTGTAACCCTGACAGTGATTGGGATTGTAACCCTGAGAGTGATTGGGATTGTAACCCGGACAGTGATTGGGATTGCAACCCTGAGAGTGATTGGGATTGTAACCCTGAGAGTGATTGGGATTGTAACCCTGACAGTGATTGGGATTGTAACCCTGACAGTGATTGGGATTGTAACCCTGACAGTGATTGGGATTGTAACCCTGACAGTGATTGGGATTGTAACCCGGACAGTGATTGGGATTGCAACCCTGAGAGTGATTGGGATTGTAACCCTGAGAGTGATTGGGATTGTAACCCTGACAGTGATTGGGATTGTAACCCTGACATTGATAGGGATTGTAACCCTGAGAGTGATTGGGATTGTAACCCTGACAGTGATTGGGATTGTAACCCTGACAGTGATTGGGATTGTAACCCTGAGAGTGATTGGGATTGTAACCCTGACAGTGATTGGGATTGTAACCCTGACAGTGATTGGGATTGTAACCCTTGAGAGTGATTGGGATTGTAACCCTGACAGTGATTGGGATTGTAACCCGGACAGTGATTGGGATTGCAACCC
Organism: Branchipolynoe longqiensis; assembly: GCA_030323885.1. Classification (NCBI taxonomy): domain Eukaryota; kingdom Metazoa; phylum Annelida; class Polychaeta; order Phyllodocida; family Polynoidae; genus Branchipolynoe; species Branchipolynoe longqiensis. The sequence continues at coordinate 17,220 of JASIRB010000308.1, read as the reverse complement.
TGAGAGTGATTGGGATTGTAACCCTGAGAGTGATTGAGATTGTAACCCTGAGAGTGATTGGGATTGCAACCCTGAGAGTGCTTGGGATTGTAACCCTGACAGTGATTGGGATTTTAACCCTGACAGTGATTGGGATTGTAACCCGGACAGTGATTGGGATTGCAACCCTGAGAGTGATTGGGATTGTAACCCTGAGAGTGATTGGGATTGTAACCCTGAGAGTGATTGGGATTGTAACCCTGACAGTGATTGGGATTGTAACCCTGACATTGATAGGGATTGTAATTCTCCTCCCTTGGAATTCCAACTCCCTGCGAGGCAAAGCACGTGTCCGCATGCACGGAGCGGGGTGGCACGGTGGGCGCCACATGTCTGGGGACCAGTGTAGCCGTGCGCAGACGTGTAAGCCGAGCCCATAAGTCCAGGCCGGAACGCCTGGTATGCGACCACGCATGCGCACAGAGGCGCTTCCGGCCGGCGAACTTAGGGTGGTTCTGATGCGCAGGAGTCGAGGGGGGGAGGAGGAGGAGGTGTGGGGACAGGGGCAGGGGTGGAGGAGGAGGTGGGGGGCACAGGGGGAGGGGTGGAGGAGGAGGTGGTGGGGGGCAGGGGGAGGGGTGGAGGAGGAGGTGGTGGGGGGCAGCTGCAGGGGTGGAGGAGGAGGTGGTGGGGGGCAGGGGGAGGGTGGAGGAGGAGGTGGTGGGCAGGTGAACGCCCGCTCCTCTGAACATCCTTCAAGAGTGGCGCCTTTTCCTTTTGATGAATTATGTTGCTCTTTAATTGTCTTGTGCAATAAAAGGTCAAAACTTGTGCTTAGATTTCAAGGACAAAATACAAATAGATCCCGCCAGTTAAGCTGGAAAGTACCCGAATAGAGTGATTTCAAATTCTGCCGATAGATGTCACTAGTTTAGCAGGTGGGGTGTAATACATGAAGAGAGCAGCAGTGAAATTCCAGAAGAAAAATACAATATAGTTGTTTGTTTTTTAATAGATATTACAAGGATAACAGCTTGAATATCTGAATATAATCAATCATTTTATTATTTGTCCATGCATTCTTTACTGAGATATAGCATGTGAAATCACAGGCACTCGGGGAAAAGTACCCGAATAGAGTGGTTCCAGAGTCTGCCGATAGATGTCACTAGCTTAACCGGTGGTGTATATTGCATACTTAATCTAAAGCTGTATCTGCCTTGTGTTTTGGTATTAAATACTAAATCAGCATCAGGAATTAAAAATTAGTTGGTATGCATCGTGGCACCTCTTATATTCAACCGCGCTCCAGAACCTTGCTACGCCCCCTGGTGGCGGAGGAGGGTTGTGTGTGTGTGTGAGGGGGGGGGGCGGTTGTGCGTACAGGCCGTGTTCACACGGAGCGCAAAGTGATGTATTCTGTTCGAGAATCAGTAGAGAGGCAGTGGATGGTCTGCGCATGTGCACGTGCACGTGACGTCACTGTGTGCAGAGTGAGAGAGTGGCGCAGACAACCCATGTAGACAACTCTCCTAAACAGGTACCACCACCACACTCTGCTACACACAGGTACACCACCAATGTACCACCACCAACTCACTCTCCTACACACAGGCACACCACAAATGTACCAGCATCACCTCACTCTCCTACACACAAGTACACCACCAACGTACCACCACCAGCTCACTCTCCTACACACAGGTACACCACCAACGTACCACCATCACCTCACTCTCCTACACACAGATACACCACCAAGGTACCACCACCACCTTACTCTCCTACACACAGGTACACCACCAAGGTACCACCACCACCTAACTCTCCTACACACAGGTACACCACCAAGGTACCACAACCACCTCACTCTCCTACACACAGGTACACCACCAAGGTACCGCCACCACCTCACTCTCCTATACACAGGTACACCACAACGGTACCACCACCACCACCTCACTCTCCTACACACAGGTACACCACAAAGGTACCACCACCAGCTCACTCTCCTACACACAGGTACACCACAAAGGTACCACCACCACCTCACTCTCCTGCACACAGGTCCACCACCAAGGTACCACAACCACCTCACTCTCCTACACACAGGTACACCACCAAGGTACCACCACCTCACTCTCCTACACACAGGTACACCACCAAGGTACCACCACCTCACTCTCCTACACACAGGTACGCCACAAAGGTACCACCACCACCTCACTCTCCTACATACAGGTACAGTACCAATGTACCACCACCACCTTACTCTCCTACACACGGGTACACCACCAAGGTACCACCACCAGCTCACTCTCCTACACACAGGTACACCACCAAGGTACCACCACCATCTCACTCTCCTACACACAGGTACACAACACAAGGTACCACCACCTCACTCTCCTACACACAGGTAGACCCCCAAGGTACCACCACCACCTCACTCTCCTACACACAGGTACACCACCAAGGTACCATCACCTCACTCTCCTATGCACGGGTACGCCACAAAGGTACCACCACCAGCTCACTCTCCTACACACAGGTACACCACCAAGGTACCACCACCTCACTCTCCTACACACGGGTACACCACAAAGGTACCACCACCACCTCACTCTCATACCACCTCTAAAGTGATGTACATATGCTGCTGTGTTGCACAGTATGACAAGTTTGTTGCACGTGACTGGAACATGAGACAGTTTGATGTCTGCTCTCCTTGCTGTGTAATCTCATATCAGAGCTTCCCGCAGCGAACTAACCTTCAGTCACTGCTAACAAGCGGTTTGCACAAACCAGACGTTGTGAGTGAATCAGTAGAGCACAGGCTTCTTGTGTGCAAGGTCAGCAGTTAAAATCCCGGCTAAGTTAAACCAATAACTTACAAAATCTATACTTGTCGCTACGTAGCCTGGCACTCCACATTAATAGGATAGGGGCAATGACTGGTTAGCTCAGTGTCAGGATAATGTGACTGAGTGGGATGTTTTTAAAATAATTTGTTATTGAGCCTGTATTTATACTGTCCATAGCATATAAGCCAGGGTACCCAGGCTTGTTTTCATTGGTGGCCAGTTGTAGTGTTGGGGTTATCTTATCACGCAGTAGCTGCTGATAAGTTGTTTGATTGCCTGCATTTCAGTAGGAGATAGATAGTTGGTTGGTATGGTTAGTAGCCTATGTTAGTTTTTTTTTTTTTTTTTTTTTTTTTTTTTTGTGACTAGTTTTTTATTCTGCCCATAACGCATAAGCTCCCGCGAGGGTGCTTGTTTTCAACGCTGGACAGCTGTGATACTGGATTGGTCTGGTCCCGCACTCAGAAGTCTTTACCTGATCTTTCTCGGGCCAACCTTTGTGGTTTTGGGTGTTAGTAGATTTCTATATTAGTTTTTTTTTAATTTTCAAGTTTTTTTCCTAACCTGTATATGATAACTTAGCCTACTATGTACATCTACGTAGATGACATACAGGCCCGTGGGAGAGGATCCCATCCCATTGTGGTTTGTTACAAGCATCCTTTCACTCCATGCCCTGTCCTTAGATAGTACACCAGTGTGCCAGAACACCCCTGGACCCTTCAGGACTGCGACTAGGTGGGATGGCTGTGTTGTATGGTTAGCCATTTTGTATTTCAGGGTGATTCGGATGCATGACCGTGGCCTGTCTGGTTCTGCTTTGGTTTGTGCCAGTACACATACCCTGACGGACTGTGCCCTATGGTGATAGTCATTTCGAATTCCTTAGTACTTAGTAGGGCTAGTTTCCGTATTTGTAATATCTTGGAATATCTCTGTAATTTTCTTGGAATATATGTATTTTATTTGTGTCTACTCTTACTAGTAGACTAGCCTACTCCTAGTTCCATACCTTAGGCTTGTACGTAGCTGTGTGGTGTGCTATCTGGCTACTTTTGGCATGGTTACCTTCCATTGGATGTCAATGAATCTTTGTGGTGGGCTAGGCGATATATTGACTATTGTTATTATTTTAAAGACATGATATGCATAACTACTCATTTTCATGTATTCTGATGTGTATGTGTGTATGTATATTATAGAAAATTGTTTGTTTGAAACAATTTGTGTTTATGTCTTTGTGATTATTTCAACCAAAAGTAACAATCAATTCATATTCGAAAAGAATTACAATAATTACGGAAAGAAATTTGGGTGGGGGGGTCACACTATAAAAGGGGGAGTTGCTCTATTACGCATAATAAAGTCACTTTATTATGGGAGCCCGAATATTATCTCACACCGGCATGGACTGCTAATTCACACCGTATTCCTCGCCTCTCTCAACATTCATGAAGCGTGATGACGTCAGCACACAAGGCACAGGCTGGCCAGAGTCGCTGCTCAGCCATGTATCGCCGTAGTCCTCGCCTCTCTCAACATTCATGAAGCATGATGACGTCAGCACACAAGGCACAGGCTGGCCCGAGTCGCTGCCCAGCCATGTATCGCCGTAGTCCTCGCCTCTCTCAACATTCCTGAAGCATGATGATGTCAGCACACAAGGTACAGGTTGGCCCGAGTCGCTGCCCAGCCAGGTATCGCCGTAGTCCTCACCTCTCTCAACATTCATGAAGCGTGATGACATCAGCACACAAGGCACAGGCTGGCCCGAGTCGCTGTCCAGCCATGTATCACGTGCAGATCTTCAGTCTGAAACCAAGGCGCTGAGATCAGAACGAACCGCGTGAAGTGGAATGAGTACTTAGCTTGTAAAATTTAAGGCCACTTGGCACGGCATTGGGTGGTGCTGATTATAAAACAACTAAACAGGCCACACCTCACAGCAACATGTGGCAGCGGTAGATGTCAGGAGACACGCTGTAACTCAGTGAACTGGTGTAGATAAAACAACTAAACGGGCCATACCTCACAGCAACAAGCGGTAGTGGTAGGTAGATGTCAGGAGAGACGCGTAACTCTGTGAACTGGCGTAGATAAAACAACTAAACAGGCCACAACTCACAGCAAAAAGTGGCAGCGGTAGATGACAGGAGACACGCGTAACTCTGTGAACTGGTGTAGATAAAACAACTAAACAGGCCACACCTCAGAGCAACAAGTGGCAGCGGTAGATGACAGGAGACACGCATAACTCTGTGAACTCGTGTAGATAAAACAACTAAACAGGCCACACCTCAGAGCAATAAGTGGCAGCGGTAGATGTCAGGAGACAGGCGTAACTCTGTGAACTCGTGTAGATAAAACAACTAAACAGGCCACACCTCAGAGCAATAAGTGGCAGCGGTAGATGTCAGGAGACACGCATAACTCTGTGAAACTGGTGTAGATAAAACAACTAAACAGGCCACACCTCACAGCAATAAGCGGCAGCGGTAGATGTCAGGAGACACGCGTAACTCTGTGAACTGGTGTAGATAAAACAACTAAACAGGCCACACCTCACAGCAATAAGTGGCAGCGGTAGATGTCAGGTGACACGTGTAACTCTGTGAACTAGTGTAGATAAAACAACTAAACAGGCCGCACCTCACAGCAATAAGTGGCAGCGGTAGATGTCAGGAGACACGCGTAACTCTGTGAACTGGTGTAGATAAAACAACTAAACAGGCCGCACCTCACAGCAATAAGTGGCAGCGGTAGATGTCAGGAGACACGCGTAACTCTGTGAACTGGTGTAGATAAAACAACTAAACAGGCCGCACCTCACAGCAACAAGCGGCAGTGGTAGATGTCAGGTGACACGTGTAACTCTGTGAACTAGTGTAGATAAAACAACTAAACAGGCCACACCTCACAGCAACAAGCGGCAGTGGTAGATGTCAGGAGACAGGCGTAACTCTGTGAACTGGTGTAGATAAAACAACTAAACAGGCCGCACCTCACAGCAACAAGTGGCAGCGGTAGATGTCAGGAGACACGCGTAACTCTGTGAACTGGTGTAGATAAAACAACTAAACAGGCCACACCTCACAGCAACAAGCGGCAGCGGTAGATGTCAGGAGACACGCGTAACTCTGTGAACTGGTGTAGATAAAACAACTAAACAGGCCGCACCTCACAGCAACAAGCGGCAGTGGTAGATGTCAGGAGACACGCGTAACTCTGTGAACTGGTGTAGATAAAACAACTAAACAGGCCACACCTCACAGCAACAAGTGGCAGCGGTAGATGTCAGGAGACAGGCGTAACTCTGTGAACTGGTGTAGATAAAACAACTAAACAGGCCACACCTCACAGCAACAAGTGGCAGCGGTAGATGTCAGGAGACACGCGTAACTCTGTGAACTGGTGTAGATAAAACAACTAAACAGGCCGCACCTCACAGCAACAAGTGGCAGCGGTAGATGTCAGGAGACACGCGTAACTCTGTGAACTGGTGTAGATAAAACAACTAAACAGGCCGCACCTCACAGCAACAAGCGGCAGCGGTAGATGTCAGGAGACACGCGTAACTCTGTGAACTGGTGTAGATAAAACAACTAAACAGGCGCCGCACCTCACAGCAACTAAGTGGCAGCGGTAGATGTCAGGAGACACGCGTAACTCTCGTGAACTGGTGTAGATAAAACCAACTAAACAGGCCGCACCTTACAGCAACAAGCGGCAGTGGTAGATGTCAGGTGACACGCGTAACTCTGTGAACTGGTGTAGATAAAACAACTAAACAGGCCGCACCTTACAGCAACAAGCGGCAGCGGTAGATGTCAGGTGACACGCGTAACTCTGTGAACTGGTGTAGATAAAACAACTAAACAGGCCGCACCTACAGCAACAAGCTGTGCAGCGGTAGATGTCAGGAGACACGGCGTAACTCTGTGAACTGGTGTAGATAAAACAACTAAACAGGCCGCACCTCACAGCAATAAGTGGCAGCGGTAGATGTCAGGAGAACAGCGCGTTAACTCTGTGAACTGGTGTAGATAAGACAACTAAACAGGCTGCACCTCACAGCAACAAGTGGCAGTCGGTTAGATGTCAGGAGACGCGTAACTGTGTGAACTGGTGTAGATAAAACAACTAAACAGGCCCGCACCTCACAGCAACAAGCGGCAGCGGTAGATGTCAGGAGACACGCGTAACTCTGTGAACTGGTTTGTAGATAAAAGCACAGCTAAACAGGCGCACTGACCTCACAGCAACAAGTGGCAGATCGGGTAGATCTGTCAGGAGACAGGCGTAACTCTGTGAACTGGTGTAGATTAAAACAACTAAACAGGCCGCACCTCACAGCGATTAACGCGGCAGCGGTTAGATGTCAGGAAGACAGGCGGTAACCTCTTGTGAACTGGTGTAGATAAAACAACTAAACAGGCCACACCTCACAGCAATAAGCGGCAGCGGTAGATGTCAGGAGACAGGCGTAACTCTGTGAACTGGTGTAGATAAAACAACTAAACAGGCCACACCTCACAGCAATAAGTGGCAGCGGTAGATGTCAGGAGACACGCGTAACTCTGTGAACTGGTGTAGATAAAACAACTAAACAGGCCGCACCTCACAGCAACAAGCGGCAGCGGTAGATGTCAGGAGACACGCGTAACTCTGTGAACTTGTGTAGATAAAACAACTAAACAGGCCGCACCTCACAGCAATAAAGGCCCTGTCACACTACGACGTTTCTCCCGGCGTGCCGGCAACGCGCAAAATATTTGCAACCCGTCGAGAAACGTCAAACTTTTCGGCGTGTTGGGGGGTATTTGGATGGGGGGTAGCGTGTTATTAGCGTGATGATGGCATGTTAGTAGCGCGCCGTCAACAGGTATCGACGTTTCGGGTGGAAAAAGCGTAAACATTTCGTAATTAGCTACTTCACGGTCGGGTGGTTTGGCTCAGGGGAACGGGCACGAACTGGCTGTCCGCGTGCTAGTGGCATGTTGCTGGCGCGCCACGAGCGGGCTGCGGCCGGTCTGCCGGCGCGTCGGTATTGCATCAGGTGGGGTTTGGTGGGTGGGTTTTCCATATAAATATGTTTGAAGTCTGTGTCTCCACATCAGTGTTCAGCAGTCACCAGCCAGTACACGTCTCTCTCTACTGATTACACACAACACAACTACACAATGCCAGGCAAAAGGATGGGACCGCTTGGCCGTGGCAGAGGCAAGGGCAAGGGCATCAAGAGGTTGATCGAGGAGAAATGTCGCTCTCCATCAGTTTCACCATCTCCATCTCCACCTCCACCCCCAACTGCTGAGTCGGTTCCATGTTCAGCGTCGCCCACGCTCTCTCCATCTATGGAGAGTGGTGACCGTCCACCGAGCAGGGAGGTGGTGGCCAGCTCTCCTGACGAGGAATCGCCCCCTGCCTCATTGCCGTCGACATCGTCTCACCAGGGTCGGCAGAAAAGTGGCCGTAAGTGTGACTACACTCTGACCGAAGAACAGGAGGAGGGGATGGTTGAGTTTCTGCAGGACAATCCTGTCCTGTGGAATGTCCGATTGACTGGCTATAGGCGTACGGACCAGAAAGCTAAGTTGTGGGATTATCAGGCCCTGTCGATGGGGAAGACTGTCGGTCATCTCCAGGGGTGGTTCAAGTGCCTCAGAGATGCGAACACCAGACTACACAAACGGAAGAGTGGGGATGCTGCGCCCGTCCTCAGCGAGAGGGACGAATGGGTGCTCTCCAAATTTGAGTTCCTCACTGCTGAAAACGCTGGTGGAACGCTCCCAGAACGCCCGCGTCACGTTATGAGCGCGCCAACAGCACGCCCCACGCGCCAGCAGCGCGCCACACATGCCACAAACAGGTCCCAATGCGGCAACATAACGTCAGAACGCGTTACCAACACGCCACCGACGGCCAGCAACGCGTCGACCCCCGCAATTAACACGTACCGGCGCGCTGGCAAAACGGCCAAACACGCCCCCAACACGTCCCCACACGCGACATACAGTTCAAAAAGCCCCACTAACCCGTCAAAACGCGGCAGCAAAACGTCAAAAAGCGCCAAAAAACACGTCCACAACCGCCATCAGCACGTTCAGACACGCCAACAAAACGTATACACGCGCCAACAACCGCCAGCAACACGTACACAGGCGCCACCAACCCGTACAAAACCGCCATCAACACGTGCACAGGCGCCAGCAACACGTGCAACGTGTGACGCAACGCTGGCGCTACGCTGATAGGTCGTTCACTACACGTCCGTGACACGTTACGGACGCGTTCCCAGCCCGCTCGCAGTTTGCCGAAAATTCACCAGCGTTCAACAACATTGGTCAACGTGCCTCCAGCAGGCCGACAACGCGCTGTTAACGTCGTTCCACGTCCTGCCAACGCGCCACTAACGCGCGATCCAACACGTTGCCGCGCGTCGCCGCGCGTCCACAGTTTTGTGCATGCACAAAACCTCAACGCGCCCCGACGCGTGCCAACGTGTTCGTCAAAGCGTTGATGGTCCTCAACATGTACCGACGTGTACCGACGCCCCACTAACGCGTTCATAACGCCCCGTTAACGCGTCATGACGGGTGACGACGGGTCCCGACGTTTCGCCCAAAATGGCAACACGTCGCCACGCGTCGAAGCGCGTTCATGAGAAACGTCGTAGTGTGACAGGGCCTTAAGTGGCAGCGGTAGATGTCAGGTGACACGCATAACTCTGTGAACTAGTGTAGATAAAACAACTAAACAGGCCACACCTCACAGCAATAAGTGGCAGCGGTAGATGTCAGGTGACACGCATAACTCTGTGAACTAGTGTAGATAAAACAACTAAACAGGCCGCACCTCACAGCAACAAGCGGCAGCGGTAGATGTCAGGAGACACGCGTAACTCTGTGAACTGGTGTAGATGAAACAACTAAACAGGCCCGCACCTCACAGCACAAGCGGCAGTGGTAGATGTCAGGAGACAGGCGTAACTCTGTGAACTGGTGTAGATAAAACAACTAAACAGGCCGCACCTCACAGCAATAAGCGGCAGCGGTAGATGTCAGGTGACACGGCGTAACTCTGTGAACTAGTGTAGATAAAACAACTAAACAGGCCGCACCTCACAGCAACAAGTGGCAGCGGTAGATGTCAGGTGACACGCATAACTCTGTGAACTAGTGTAGATAAAACAACTAAACAGGCCGCACCTCACAGCAACAAGCGGCAGCGGTAGATGTCAGGAGACACGCGTAACTCTGTGAACTGGCGTAGATAAGACAACTAAACAGGCCACACCTCACAGCAATAAGTGGCAGCGGTAGATGTCAGGTGACACGCATAACTCTGTGAACTGGTGTAGATAAAACAACTAAACAGGCCACACCTCACAGCAACAAGTGGCAGTGGTAGATGTCAGGTGACACGCGTAACTCTGTGAACTGGTGTAGATAAAACAACTAAACAGGCCGCACCTCACAGCAACAAGCGGCAGCGGTAGATGTCAGAGACACCGTAACCTGTGAACTGGGTAGATAAACAACTAAACAGGCCGCACCTCACAGCAACAAGCGGCAGTGGTAGATGTCAGGAGACAGGCGTAACTCTGTGAACTGGTGTAGATAAAACAACTAAACAGGCCGCACCTCACAGCAATAAGCGGCAGTGGTAGATGTCAGGAGACACGCGTAACTCTGTGAACTGGTGTAGATAAAACAACTAAACAGGCCGCACCTTACAGCAACAAGCGGCAGCGGTAGATGTCAGGAGACACGCGTAACTCTGTGAACTGGTGTAGATAAAACAACTAAACAGGCCGCACCTCACAGCAACAAGCGGCAGCGGTAGATGTCAGGTGACACGCGTAACTCTGTGAACTGGTGTAGATAAAACAACTAAACAGGCCGCACCTCACAGCAACAAGCTGGCAGCGGTAGATGTCAGGAGACACGCGTAACTCTGTGAACTGGTGTAGATAAAACAACTAAACAGGCCACACCTCACAGCAACAAGTGGCAGCGGTAGATGTCAGGAGACACGCGTAACTCTGTGAACTGGTGTAGATAAAACAACTAAACAGGCCACACCTCACAGCAACAAGCGGCAGTGGTAGATGTCAGGAGACACGCGTAACTCTGTGAACTGGTGTAGATAAAACAACTAAACAGGCCACACCTCACAGCAACAAGCGGCAGCGGTAGATGTCAGGAGACACGCGTAACTCTGTGAACTGGTGTAGATAAAACAACTAAACAGGCCACACCTCACAGCAACAAGTGGCAGCGGTAGATGTCAGGAGACACGCGTAACTCTGTGAACTGGTGTAGATAAAACAACTAAACAGGCCACACCTCACAGCAACAAGTGGCAGCGGTAGATGTCAGGAGACACGCGTAACTCTGTGAACTGGTGTAGATAAAACAACTAAACAGGCCACACCTCACAGCAATAAGTGGCAGCGGTAGATGTCAGGAGACACGCGTAACTCTGTGAACTGGTGTAGATAAAACAACTAAACAGGCCGCACCTCACAGCAACAAGCGGCAGTGGTAGATGTCAGGAGACACGCGTAACTCTGTGAACTGGTGTAGATAAAACAACTAAACAGGCCGCACCTCACAGCAACAAGTGGCAGCGGTAGATGTCAGGAGACACGCGTAACTCTGTGAACTCGTGTAGATAAAACAACTAAACAGGCCACACCTCACAGCAATAAGTGGCAGCGGTAGATGTCAGGAGACACGCGTAACTCTGTGAACTGGTGTAGATAAAACAACTAAACAGGCCACACCTCACAGCAACAAGTGGCAGCGGTAGATGTCAGGAGACACGCGTAACTCTGTGAACTAGTGTAGATAAAACAACTAAACAGGCCACACCTCACAGCAACAAGCGGCAGTGGTAGATGTCAGGAGACAGGCGTAACTCTGTGAACTGGTGTAGATAAAACAACTAAACAGGCCGCACCTCACAGCAACAAGCGGCAGTGGTAGATGTCAGGAGACACGCGTAACTCTGTGAACTGGTGTAGATAAAACAACTAAACAGGCCACACCTCACAGCAACAAGTGGCAGCGGTAGATGTCAGGAGACACGCGTAACTCTGTGAACTGGTGTAGATAAAACAACTAAACAGGCCACACCTCACAGCAACAAGCGGCAGCGGTAGATGTCAGGAGACAGGCGTAACTCTGTGAACTGGTGTAGATAAAACAACTAAACAGGCCGCACCTCACAGCAACAAGCGGCAGTGGTAGATGTCAGGTGACAGGCGTAACTCTGTGAACTGGTGTAGATAAAACAACTAAACAGGCCACACCTCACAGCAATAAGTGGCAGCGGTAGATGTCAGGAGACACGCGTAACTCTGTGAACTGGTGTAGATAAAACAACTAAACAGGCCACACCTCACAGCAACAAGTGGCAGCGGTAGATGTCAGGTGACACGCATAACTCGGTGAACTGGTGTAGATAAAACAACTAAACAGGCCGCACCTCACAGCAACAAGCGGCAGTGGTAGATGTTAGGTGACACGTGTAACTCTGTGAACTGGTGTAGATAAAACAACTAAACAGGCCGCACCTCACAGCAACAAGCGGCAGCGGTAGATGTCAGGAGACACGTGTAACTCTGTGAACTGGTGTAGATAAAACAACTAAACAGGCCGCACCTCACAGCAACAAGTGGCAGCGGTAGATGTCAGGAGACACGTGTAACTCTGTGAACTGGTGTAGATAAAACAACTAAACAGGCCACACCTCACAGCAACAAGCGGCAGCGGTAGATGACAGGAGACAGGCGTAACTCTGTGAACTGGTGTAGATAAAACAACTAAACAGGCCGCACCTCACAGCAACAAGTGGCAGCGGTAGATGTCAGGAGACACGTGTAACTCTGTGAACTGGTGTAGATAAAACAACTAAACAGGCCGCACCTCACAGCAACAAGCGGCAGCGGTAGATGTCAGGTGACACGTGTAACTCTGTGAACTGGTGTAGATCAGGATGTGTACCGGTGTTGTAGACAGGCTTACATTGGTGTTGTACAACAGGACATGTAGATGCATCATCTGTTGATTGTACTTTTCTTCCCACATTTTAGACATATATCGCGTTCACCAGAACTGCAAGGACTTTGTCTTTGAAAATATTGATAAATTGCATAATGCGATGGCTTTTAGTTTCTGTTAACTTGTACTCGAACCCCTGAGTAGCTATATACAAATGGAACTCCTACTTAACATGCTAAGTAGCAGTATCAAAATGGAACTCCTACTTAACATGTTGAGTAGTTATATACAAATGGAATACCTACTTAACATGCTAAGTACCAGTATGCAAATGAAACTCCTACTTAACGTGTTGAGTAGTTATATACACACGGAATTCCTACTTAACATGCTAAGTAGCAGTATGCAAATGGAACTCCTACTTAACATGCTAGTGGCTTACTTAACAGTTCACAAAAGGAATTCCTTCTTAATGTGCTAGTAGCCGCATACAAATGGAACTCCAACTTAACACGCTGCCTAGCAATGTACACATGGAACTCCTGCTTAACGTGCTTCGTAGCAATGTGCAAATGGAACTCCTGCTTAATGTGTTGAGTAGCAGGATACACATGGAACTTCTCCTTAGCCTGCTCAGTAACTACACACAAATGGAACTCCTACTTAACATGTTGAGTAGCATAATAAAAATTACCCCTGTGAGTTGTTCCCATTGATGGTTAGAGCAGAATGGACAGCTTCAGTGATGTGTGAGTTATCCTGCTACACCCTCCCCCACCCACACACTTACCACCGCCCCACTCCTCCATCCCCACTCCATCCCTGTCTCAGTCATCTGACATACCCTAGCACCCACCCTATTTCATTAGCCTGTCTATATCATACACCCTCACCCTGTCTCCATGACCTGTCAAATATCACACACGCTCACCCTGTCTCAGTCATCTGACTACACATTTACCCTAGCACCCTTCTGTCTCCACGACCTGTCTATAACACACCCTCACCCTGTCTCCATCATCTGACTACACATGTACCCTTGCACCCCTCTGTCTCCATGACCTGTCTATAACACACCCTCACCCTGTCTCCGTCATCTGACTACACATGTACCCTAGCACCCCTCTGTCTCCACAACCTGTCTATGACACACGCTCACCATGTCTCCGTCATCTGATTACACATGTACCCTAGCACCCTTCTGTCTCCACGACCTGTCTATAACACACCCTCACCCTGTCTCTGTCGTCTGACTACACATGTACCTAGCACCCCTCTGTCTCCATGACCTGTCTATAACACACGCTCACCCTGTCTCCGTCATCTGACTACACATGTACCCTAGCACCCCTCTGTCTCCTTGACCTGTCTATAACACACCCTCACCCTGTCTCTGTCGTCTGACTACACATGTACCTAGCACCCCTCTGTCTCCATGACCTGTCTATAACACACCCTCACCCTGTCTCCGTCATCTGACTACACATGTACCTTGCACCCCTCTGTCTGCATGACCTGTCTATAACACACCCTCACCCTGTCTCTGTCGTCTGACTACACATGTACCCTTGCACCCCTCTGTCTCCATGACCTGTCTATAACACACGCTCACCCTGTCTCCATCATCTGACTACACATGTACCCTAGCACCCCTCTGTCTCCATGACCTGTCTATAACACACCCTCACCCTGTCTCCATCATCTGACTACACATGTACCCTAGCACCCCTCTGTCTCCACGACCTGTCTATAACACACCCTCACCCTGTCTCCGTCATCTGACTACACATGTACCTAGCACCCCTCTGTCTCCATGACCTGTCTATAACACACCCTCACCCTGTCTCCGTCATCTGACTACACATGTACCCTAGCACCCCTCTGTCTCCATGACCTGTCTATAACACACCCTCACCCTGTCTCCGTCATCTGACTACACATGTACCTAGCACCCCTCTGTCTCCATGACCTGTCTATAACACACCCTCACCCTGTCTCCGTCATCTGACTACACATGTACCTAGCACCCCTCTGTCTCCTTGACCTGTCTATAACACACCCTCACCCTGTCTCCGTCATCTGACTACACATGTACCTAGCACCCCTCTGTCTCCATGACCTGTCTATAACACACCCTCACCCTGTCTCCGTCATCTGACTACACATGTACCTAGCACCCCTCTGTCTCCATGACCTGTCTATAACACACCCTCACCCTGTCTCCATCATCTGACTACACATGTACCTAGCACCCCTCTGTCTCCATGACCTGTCTATAACATACCCTCACCCAGTCTCAGTCATCTGACTACACATGTACCCTAGCACCCCTCTGTCTCCACGACCTGTCTATAAGTTATAACACACCCTCACCCTGTCTCTGTCGGCTGGCTATCCTCACTGCCGTCTCGGACTGCCTGGATTCTGTTGTTGTTTTTTCTTCATGTTCATAAATCAGGTGAGCAGTAAGACAAGCGTGGTTTCACAGTCGCCATCTTGTGGGCGCCGAGTCGACGGCCCTGAACAGGACGCACAGAGCGACGAACAAAAAGTAGCACGCCAGTCTTACTGTAAGGCACACTGTAAGGCACACTGTAAGGCACAATGTAAGGCACACTGTAAGGCACACTGTAATGCACACTGTAAGGCACACTGTCAGGCACACTGTAAGGCACACTGTAAGGCACTATGTAAGGCACACTGTAAGGCACACTGTAAGGCACACTGTAAGGCACACTGTAGGGCACACTGTAAGGCACACTGTAATGCACACTGTAAGGCACACTGTAAGGCACACTGTAAGGCACTCTGTAAGGCACACTGTAAGGCACACTGTAAGGCACACTGTAAGGCACACTGTAAGGCACACTGTAAGGCACACTGTAAGGCACTATGTAAGGCACACTGTAAGGCACACTGTAAGGCACACTGTAAGGCACACTGTAAGGCACTATGTAAGGCACACTGTAAGGCACACTGTAAGGCACACTGTAAGGTACACTGTAGGGCACACTGTAAGGCACACTGTAAGGCACACTGTAATGCACACTGTAATGCACACTGTAAGGCACTATGTAAGGCACACTGTAAGGCACTATGTAAGGCACTCTGTAAGGCACTATGTAAGGCACACTGTAAGGCACTCTGTAAGGCACTCTGTAAGGCACACTGTAAGGCACTATGTAAGGCACACTGTAAGGCACTATGTAAGGCACACTGTAAGGCACACTGTATGGCACACTGTAAGGCACACTGTAAGGCACACTGTAAGGCACACTGTAAGGCACACTGTAAAGGCTTGCCATAAACATGGCAGTACAATGCACTGTAAGTTTTGGACTAAGCCTTGGAGTAAATCTTGTTGCAAGTCTTGCTGTAACTCTTGCTGTAAATCGGAATGTAAGTCTTGCAGTAAGTCTTGCAATAGGTCACACTGTAAGTCTTGTGGTAATATTGCAGTAATTATACTGTAAGTCTTACAGTAAATCGCACTGTAAGTATTGTAGTAAGTCTTGCCGTAACTCTTGCTGCAAATTGTACTGTAAGTATTGCAATAAGACTTTCTGTACGTCACACTGTAAGTCTTGCTATAAGTCATGCAGTAAGTCTTGCAATATGTAGGATTGCAGGTTGTGAACTCAAGTAAGTAACCTCATACTGCTCAAACCTATAGTATCAGACTTTCGACATGCATGCCAAAATGAATTGTGCATGTTGGCATTCATATTAGCTCCAAAGTTAGCAATTTATCACATAGCTTATCCAAAACTAAAGCATGGTTGATAAGGCATTCTCTGTGGCGGAGTGGTTCGAGTGTCTGACTTTTTTCTAGGTTACACTCCTAATCTGAGGGTCAGCGGTTCGATTCCCCGTGCCACCAGCGCTGCCAATTTGGATTTCCACCGCTGTGTATAACTTACAGCGTCATCAAAAGCCGGTTGCTCTCATACCATGTCTATGTGGTGTGGGAGGTTAAAAATCCCTTGGGTCGGTAAAAGTGTAGGCTCGGGCTTTCTATCGACCAGCAGTGGAATGAGGAAGACCAGTCGTCTATGACTGAAATTTCCCCTGCTTAAACAACTAATGCACCAACAAAATATATATATATTAAAGATCTGCATAATATATTTTTCTCGAAATACGTCAGACACTGAAAACCATCGGACAATGCAACTGTGCAAAAGAGAGGTGGCTTAGAAACGGCTGAATACATCAAGGTTCTAGATAACCACGTGACACCTGCTCTGGGGGCGTGTAGAGGGGTCAATAGCCCTAAAGGGGTCATTGAAGCATACCGTGGGACCAGCATGGTCTTGGAACTAATGGAGGTCGCTCCAGCAGGCAGGGCGTGTAGAGGGGTCAATAGCCCT
>JASIRB010003946.1:0-15111 GCA_030323885.1 Branchipolynoe longqiensis | reverse complement strand
TTTTTTTTTTTTTTTTTAGAACAGGGGTTTATGATGTTTTGGCAGATGTCCAACAACTTTTTTTTTTCTTAAGTGTGAAGTTAAATCTAGAGAATCTTAACTACATACAGTTCTCATACAATGTGTGAAGTCGCTTCTGTCCTGCCTATACATGTTGCTCTTTGCGCTGGAAGACACGTATCGTTACAGCGATTAGACATATCTTAATAGTAACATGTATAAACGAAGAAACAGTAGATCCAACAGCGACATTCTTTTTTACAAATACATCAAATTGTTTTGCAAGTTATGGTTCTTGGTACTTATAAGGTTCTTAAGAATGAAGTGTATATGATCAATATCATATAAATGCTTAATTTATCAAACGTAATCCACTTTCCCCATCACCAGGTTTGTTATGGGCTATGTCGCCAAACCTAGCGCTACTTTGCGCCTACAGATAATGATATTTGCTTTGTGTTGCAGTGGGACTGCTCCTCTATCTATATTTATATACGCAGTTTGGTTATCTGATTGTTCTTAATTACCCACCTGGTCGGTTGCCTCTGTAGTTACTTTGCCACGTAGTGGCCTCCCCCAGATCCCAGACGATCTGGCTTATGTGATACCCTTCCGACTCGAGTTACGTAACCATTTGCTATGTACGTATTTTTAACTATACTGTC
This sequence comes from Branchipolynoe longqiensis, assembly GCA_030323885.1. Taxonomy (NCBI): domain Eukaryota; kingdom Metazoa; phylum Annelida; class Polychaeta; order Phyllodocida; family Polynoidae; genus Branchipolynoe; species Branchipolynoe longqiensis. Next base: position 14,446 of record JASIRB010003946.1, on the reverse strand, counting down.
GTGCATACCGTGGTTGACTGCTTCGCTCGCCTCGTCCGATAGTGGGCTAGGTATTTTGAACAAGTGTATTCGGTTTCGTCTCAGTATCTTACCGGCGTTGGTCTTAATTTCATAGTCACGTGCACTTGGGCAATTTATTTTGGTAACTTGGCCGTTTGCCCATTTCCCTTTGTATGTTCTATATTTGACATGGTCGGTTATGTTCAGTTGTTTATGCGGTTTTGTTGTGCTTTTGTTGTAATATTTTTGTTGCCTTTCCTGAATTGTTTTAAATTCCTTGACTTTTGACTTTTGTACCATTGGTTTCAAATTACTGTCAGTGCTTGGTAATTTTGATTTTAATCTCCTGCTCATTACTAATTGTGCTGGTGACGCATTTAGTGTTTGTAATGGCGTGTTGCGGTAATTTAGCAATGCTAAATTGTAGTCCTTGTTACTGGCTAGCGATTTTTTTATCAATCTTTTGACTGTTTGCACACATCGCTCCACTTGCCCATTGCTTTGTGGGTAGTGGGGGTTTGCGGTTATGTGAGTGAACCCATAGTTTAACTCAAATTTCCTGAATTCTATGCTACTGAATTGAGGACCATTATCAGATACTACTATTTTCGGTATTCCGTGTGTACTAAAAATTTCGGACAATGCTTTAACTATCGACGCCGAATTGGTCGTTTTAATCTCCCGGACTTCCGGAAATTTGGAATAGTAATCCACTACTAATAGATACGTTTTATGTTCTATTTCAAATAAGTCAGTTCCGACTTTGACAAAGGGGCCATTTGGAATCTCGTGTGAAATCATGGGTTCTACATGAGGCATACTTCTGTATTGTTGGCATGTTACACACCGGCTCACCTTGTCTTCCACTTGTTTGCTCATACCCGGCCAAAACACGTGGTCCCGGGCGAGTTGTTTGCATTTTACTATGCCCATGTGTGTTTCGTGTATTAATTCTAGAGTTAACGTGCGTAACGCGCGGGGTATAACTAGTTGATTGCCTTTCAACAGCACCTCATTGCTTAAAGTGAGTTGTTCTTTAAACACATAAAACTGCTTAACTTCATCAGGAAGATGTTTGTTACTCGGTGGCCATCCTTCTTTAACTAATTTTATTACTTGTTGCAATGTCTGGTCTGCAGCTGTTTCTTTTTTTATCTGTTTTAGCATGTTATGTGACACGTCGATACTTGCTATTGACAGAGCGTTGTCGAACAGGTCGTGCGGCTTGGTGCTAGCAACGTGCGCTCTCGATAGGGCATCTGCAAAATACATTTTTGACCCGTTAATATGTTTGAGAACAATATTGTAATTTTGTAGACGCATTCTCATGCGCTGCATACGTGCTGATAATAGATGCAATGGCTTGTCCATAATTCTTACTAAAGGTTTATGGTCTGTCTCGATAATAACCTGTTTTCCAAATACATATTCATGGAATCTTACGCACCCGAAACAAATGGCCAACAATTCTTTTTCAATGACTGCGTAGTTGGATTGCGTATCATCGAGAGCTTTCGATGCCATGGCCACCGGCCTCTTATTTTGAAATAATGTCGCCCCCAAACCAGATTTAGATGCATCTACCTGAATTGTCACGGCTTCATTGACATTATAATAGTTTAAGACTGGAGCTGTTATCAATAACTTTTTTAATAAAGTGAACGCCTGTTCTTGTTCGTGTTGCCAATGCCATGCTGTATTCTTTTCTAGAACCGTTCGCAAGGGTTTTGTTATTTCAGAGAACTTGGGGATGAACTTACTTACATACCCTACCATTCCCAAGAAACGCTGGATTCCTGCTTTATCTGTTGGCGTAGGCATGTCTACAATAGCCTCTAGTCGCTCCGCATTTGGTTTTAGTCCACTCTGGGTTAACACATGACCCACATAATTGACTTGTGTCTGACATATTTTTGATTTCTTAGGATTGAGTCTTAAATCAGTTTGTCGTGCTCTTACAAATACTCGTTCTAAATTTCGGTTGTGTTCTTCTATGGTATCACCATACACTAGTATATCGTCTGTGACAACGTTCACGCCAGGTAAGTTCTTTAAGATTTCATTCATCTCATTAATGAATATGTCTCCCGCCGTTTTTAGCAAGGAAGGTGTGTAACGGTACTGCCCCTCCATGGTGTGTTATAACACATGACCCACATAATTGACTTGTGTCTGACATATTTTTGATTTCTTAGGATTGAGTCTTAAATCAGTTTGTCGTGCTCTTACAAATACTCGTTCTAAATTTTGGTTGTGTTCTTCTATGGTATCACCATACACTAGTATATCGTCTGTGACAACGTTCACGCCAGGTAAGTTCTTTAAGATTTCATTCATCTCATTAATGAATATGTCTCCCGCCGTTTTTATGCCAAACGGAAGACGTGTGTAACGGTACCTACCCCATGGTGTGTTAAATGTACACAACTCTGAACTTTGTTTGTTTAATTTAATTTGCCAGTAGCCACTATTGGCGTCTAGCACAGAAAAATACTTAGCATTTGCAGTTTTTGCGATTACTTCTTCTATTGTTCTTGTCGGATAAGGTGTACGCAAAATTGCCTTATTCAATTTTGTTGGGTCAAGGCACACCCGAATTTTGTTTGGTTTTCGAACTACCGTTATCGAGCTTACCCATGGGGTTGGTTCTGTCTGAGGTACAATTACACCTAATTTTAACATTTTATCTATTTCTTCTTTTACCTGATCAACTATAGCATGCGGAATACGTCTCGGCGGATCTACGGAAGGGGTCACATTATGATCAATGAAGATGTTAGCATTAGTTCTAATGGTTCCCAGCCCTACAAATATATCACTGTATTTGTTTACCAGTTCGTTTGCTGCACAATTGACTTTGTTCAGTTCGTCCATTGCTGCCTTCACTGTCTTTTCCCTACCGGATTCTAGTTGGTTTGTCCTCCTTCGCTTGAGTCCGCCCTGCCGTCCACGCTTGATCAGCTGTAGCTGCACGCAGGCATCCTTCCCCAGAATTGGAGTTCCATTTGCGGTTACTTGAAAGCACATGTTGACTCCGTCCACTTCAACGTGTATCTCCCCCTCGGGAACGATCCGCTGCCCCGAGTATGTTATGAGACAACTTTTGGATGGGCGAAGCACTGTGTTCTGCAACTTCATATACACGCTTTTCGGTATCACATTTGCCTGGGAGCCTGTGTCAAGCTTAAAGTTTACATATTCATTGTTCAACAGTACTGTGGTAAACCATAGTTGACTTCTTTTGTCCTCCGGCAGTGACACTTCCCCAATGTATAGCTCATCGTTGTCACTGTCACTATCATGCTCGTCATGTGACACCTCGTGTTGGATGTCATCCATTTTTAGTTCATTTACTTTTGCTTTGCCGTTCTTCTTTGCTCTACACACTTTTTGGAAATGTCCAATTTTCCTGCAATACAAACATGGTTTGTCTTTGGCTGGGCATTGGTTTATTGGGTGATTATACCCGCACTTGTTACACTGTATTCTCGGTTGCGTGTATGTTGACGGACGTTCTGACTCTGAGCGACCACGCGGTGTCACCGCTGCGTAACGGGACTGGGCTGCATTTGCCGCTGGACGTCTTTTCATAAAATCTACACATTCGGTGTTATTGCTTGCGGCCTCGACCAACTGTGTATGAGAATTTTCACTTAGGCGGCACATGTCTTTACACTGGTCCAATGTTAAGTTAGGTGTTTGTAACAGTCTATCCCGTAGCTTGTGGTCTTTAATTCCGCACACCAACCTGTCACAAAGCATGGAATCTTCTAGTCTGCCGTAGTCGCACAGGTGTATTCGATGTTCTAATTCTCGAATATACGTATCCATGCTTTCACTTGTTTGGTTGTATGAGTTGAGTCTGTACCTTATGACTGTTATATTCGTGTGCCCCGTACAATAGTTCTGGAATGCGTCAATTAGCGGTGTGATCTTGTCTCGCTCACTGTCGTCAAACTTGAAATTCAGATGAAGTTTCTGGGCTTCTTTCCCTGCGACGTGCAGGAAAACACAACACTGAATTTTTTCCGTCTTGCTTGCTGCTCCAGATGCTACGGCATATATTTCGTATGAATGGAGCCACGAACGCCAATTTAGAGCAAGGTTTCCTTCTAGGACAAGAGGACTTGGTGGTTTTAATCCTGTGAGCGCCATTCTGGTCGGTTCGATTACATCTGACACCATGTAAAGTACAACACGCGAACACCACGACGACTCGGACACAAGTGTTTATTTCCACCTCCTTCTCTGCGCTCCTCTGACGTCACATCGGGCTACCCACCCTAACGGCCACACGCGCCGCGCACGATACATATATTACAACTCCTGTACCAACAATGGCCACCTTCGACACTCCCCACTCCTGTACAGCCAATGACTACCTTCGACACTCCCCACTCCTGTACCACCAATGACTACCTTCGACACTTCCCACTCCTGTACCAACAATGACTACCTTTCACACTTCCCACTCCTGTACCACCAATGACTACCTTTGACACTCCCCACTCCTGTACCACCAATGACTACCTTTGACACTCCCCACTCCTGTACCACCAATGACTGCCTTCAACACTCCCCACTCCTGTACCACCAATGACTGCCTTTGACACTCCCCACTCCTGTACCACCAATGACTACCTTCGACACTCCCCACTCCTGTACCACCAATGACTACCTTTGACACTCCCCACTCCTGTACCACCAATGACTACCTTTGGCTCTCCCCACTGCTGTACCACCAATGACTACCTTTGTCACTCCCCACTCCTGTTCCAACAATGACTGCCTTTGACACTCCCCACTGCTGTACCACCAATGACTACCTTGGACCCTCCCCACTCCTGTACCACCAATGACTACCTTTGACACTCCCCACTCCTGTACCACCAATGACTACCTTTGACACTCCCCACTCCTGTACCACCAATGACTACCTTGGACACTCCCCACTCCTGTACCACCAATGACTACCTTTGACACTTCCCACTCCTGTACCACCAATGACTACCTTGGACACTCCCCACTCCTGTACCACCAATGTCTACCTTTGACACTTCCCACTCCTGTACCACTCCTGTACCACCAATGACTACCTTCGACACTCCCCACTCCTGTACCACCAATGACTGCCTTTGACACTCCCCACTCCTGTACCACCAATGACTACCTTTGACACTCCCCACTCATGTACCACCAATGACTACCTTCGACACTCCCCACTCATGTACCACCAATGACTACCTTTGACACTCCCCACTCCTGTACCACCAATGACTACCTTCGACACTCCCCACTCCTGTACCACCAATGACTACCTTTGACACTCCCCACTCCTGTACCACCAATGACTACCTTCGACACTCCCCACTCCTGTACCACCAATGACTACCTTTGACACTCCCCACTCCTGTACCACCAATGACTACCTTTGACACTCCCCACTCCTGTACCACCAATGACTACCTTTGACACTCCCACTCCTGTACCACCAATGACTACCTTTGACACTCCCACTCCTGTACCACCAATGACTACCTTCGACACTCCCCACTCCTGTACCACCAATGACTACCTTCGACACTCCCCACTCCTGTACCACCAATGACTACCTTTGACACTTCCCACTCCTGTACCACCAATGACTACCTTTGACACTCCCCACTCCTGTACCACCAATGACTACCTTCGACACTCCCCACTCCTGTACCACCAATGACTACCTTTGACACCCCCCACTCCTGCACCACCAATGACTACCTTTGACACTCCCTACTCCTGTACCACGAATGGCTACCTTTGACACCCCCCACTCATGTACCACCAATGACTACCTTTGACACTCCCTACTCCTGTACCACCAATGGCTACCTTCGACACTCCCCACTCCTGCACCACCAATGACTACCTTTGACACTCCCTACTCCTGTACCACCAATGACTGCCTTCGACACTGCCCACTGCTGTGCCACCAATGACTACCTTCGACACTGCCCACTCCTGTACCATCAATGGCTACCTTCGACACATTCCCCTCTTGTACCACCAATGGCTGCCTTCGACACTCCTGGTGTCGTGGAAGCGTTGAAAATGGCAAATATTGCACCTAGCGTAGGATTCAAAGCCACAAGTCTCGCCGACCTGAAGCTAGCTTGCTAACCATTACGCTACCTGGGTTCCCTGATGCAATCGCCCTACTCACGCCTACCTGTCTGTGTAGCTCTTTGCCTGACAGGTCAGTGCAGACTATTAATATTACTCTTGCATCAACATTTTATTTATGAGGACTTGTCCAATATCCTGTTCGACTGATCAGCTTCCTGTGCATACAATTGATACTCTGGGCAGGTGGGCGTGGCTTTGTTTTTGGGGAGTTTTCAGTTGCATTGGTGCGCTGAAGACTGCAAAATCTGCAGCACTGTCTGGGTACCGCTGAAAGCAGTCCCATGCTGGGGGAGGCTGGGTGGTTGGTGTAGTTTTATGCCCCATAAGACCCTAGGCCTTACCAGGACATGCACCGACTTGTGACAGTCTGCACTCATGGCAACTTTATAGTGCTTCCCCACTGGGAAATCAGAATGCTGGCACCATGACCTGATGTCCCACACAGTCACATTATCCTGACACTGTGTGCCCAGACCCTGTCCTGACCTCATAATGCCAAGCGCCAAGCATTAATAGGTATCTATTTTATAAGTCATTGGTTTGACTTGACCAGATTCCAAACTTCAGTGCCTCCAGATTCACCGGTATGCCTAAAACCACAAACACACCCCCCCCCAGTCAAACACACCTAGTGTCCATGCTACACCCTCAGAGTCACATCGGTCATTTGGGTTCTCATCATACCCTCCTGAGACCAGACGGGATGGCCGAATGAGTTGAGCATCTGTCTCCTGTTTTGGGAGATCGGAGGATGTGAACCCATGGGTTCGAAACCTGGTTGAGTCAAACCAATCACTTAAAAATGGATGCTTGTCGCTTCCTAGCCAGGATAGGGCAAGCACTGGTTGGTTCAGTGTCAGGATAATGTGACTGAGTGGGATATCAGGTCATGGTGCTGGGAGCCTGGTCTCCCACTGGGGGCAGCTCTATAAAGTCGCCATGAGTGCGCACTGTCACAAGTCGGTACCCGTCCTGATAATACCTTAGATGTTGCTAGTATGTAAAACATCAACAAACAAACAAAATCATCTGATCCTATCCCTGAGGACTTTTTGTTGGTATTGAATGTATTTTTCCTGCTCATAACGGATTCGTGTGTTAACACTAACTCCTGTTGTCACCTCTGGGCAACACTTGTCCAATTTCATTCAAATCTTTCGAATTTTGTTTTCATGATAATTTTGGTTTTCTTGCTTCTTGTTTATACCTTGTAACTGTTTGTAGATGTATTTCCAAACTGTCCAAAATCCATTCTTTGTTGGTGATGAATTTATTTACTGTGGTCATAACGGATAACCGAAGTGTGGAGACTTGCGCTGGATATGAAGGTTGCTATGGTTTGTCGGGGGTTCTACGTCCGAGCAACATCTAAGAACAGATTATGTTGCGTAGCGACTTGTGACGGTACACACTTTGAGGGACAACAATGTAGCTCGGACGTAAAACCCCATAATAATTATGTGGCCAGAAAAGCTAATACTACTTACGCGAGTGAGTAATTGTAGCTTAACGCCCTAGCAACATCTAAGAGTAAACAAATTTGTGACAGTGCCGAGTCATGTCGGCTTCAGAGTGTTATCATGATTTCCTTCTCCATTGTTGTTTGGTTTTCGATTATAATGTGTAGATATTTAAATTTTGTAATGAGGTGTACCCATGTAATTAGTGTTTTAATCTAGCTATGCTATTTTATTGTGTAAGTCTTCAGCTTTACTCATCCGGGGATTGATCCCACGACCTCGCGCATGGGAAGCTAGCGCTCTACCCAGTTAACGATCCCATCCGGGACGAACGTGAGCATGAAAACAGTTTGGGTCCGATGTATGGAAGGGTGCTGAGTGCGCATGCGTCGGCTGTCAATACGGATAAACTGGTCCTAGGTGGATTAGTGACCAGTCCCACCCCCACACTCACCCCCACTCACCCCCACTCAGCCACACTCACCCCCACTCACCCCCACACACCCCACCCTCACCCCCACTCACCCCCACTCACCCCACCCTCACCCCCACTCACCCCCACTCACCCCACCCTCACTCCCACCACTCCTCACCCCACCCTCACCCACTCACGCCCCACATCACCACACTCACCCCCACTCAGCCACACTCACCCCACCCCACCCCCACTCACCCCACTCACCCTCACCCCATCACCCCCACCCACCCCCACTCAGCCACACTCACCCCCACACACCCCACCCTCACCCCCACTCACCCACACCTCACACCCTCACTCCCACACTCACCCCACCCCACCCTCACTCAGCCACACTCTCCCCACTCACCCCACCCTCACCCCCACTCACACCCACTCAGCCACACTCACCCCCACTCACCCCCACTCACCCCCACTCAGCCACACTCACCTCACTCACCCCCACTCACCCCCCCACTCACCCCCCACTCACACCCACTCAGCCCCACTCACACCCCACTCAGCCCCACTCACCCCCACTCACCCCACCCTCACCCCCACTCACCCGACTCAGCCCACTCAAGCCCACACACCCCACCGTCCCCCCCACTCACCCACCGTTACCCCTATTCACCCGACCCTCATCCCTACTCAACTTCACTCCCCCCACTCACCCCACTCACCCCCACTCACCCCACTCACACCCACTCACACCCACTCACACCCACCGACTCCCACTCACCCTCACTCACACACTCACCCCCACTCACCCCCACTCACGCCCTCTCACCCCTACTCACCTTCACTCCTCCACTCACTTCCACTCACCCCACTCACGCCACTCACACCCACTCACACCCACTCATACCCACCAAGTCTCACTCACCCCACACACACACACTCACCCCACCCTCACCCCCACTCACCCTCACTCACACCTGCTAACCCCTATTCACCCAAACTCACGCTCACACTCACTCCACTCACTCACACTCACCCTCACTCAACCCCACTCATGCTCACTCACCCCCACTCACCCCGACTCCACGCCTCTCACCCCCACTCACCCCGACTCATCCTCACTCAACCCCACTAACCCCGCCCTCACCCCGCCCTCACCCGACTACCCACTCACCCACCCCCACTCACCCCACCCTGCCCCCACTCACCCACCCTCCCCCACACACACCCCACCCTCCCCCACTCACTCCACTCAATCACACTCACCCCCACTCACCCTCACTCACCCTTCACTCCCTCCCACTCACCTCCACCAACCCAGTCACTCCCACACACTCCCACTCACCCCATCCACACCCCCCCCTCACCCCACTACCCACACACACCACCCTCCCCACCACACAACCTCATCCTCACACTCGCCCCCACTCACACTCACTCACCCTCACTCACCCCTGCTAACCCCTACTCACCACAACTCACGCTCACTCACCTCCACTCACCCCTAGTCACCCCCACTCACCCCACCCTCTACCCCACTCACCCCCACTCAGCCACACTCACCCCCACTCAGCCCCATTCACCCCAACTCACCCACCCTCTACCCCACTCACCCCTACTCACCCCCACTCTCCACTCCCCACTCATCACCATTCACCCCCACTCATTCCCAATCACCCCCACACACCCCCAGCCACCACCAATCACCCCCACTCACCGCCCACCTACACACACCGGCACTCCACCGTGTGGGTTTACATGAGTTTACACGACAGGAGGGAGGTGCAGGTGGCGGTGGAAGTGGGGATGGTTGGGGAGGTCGAGGTGGCGGTGCAGATGGGGGTGGTCGTGGAGCAGGAGAAGGGGTGGAAGACGAGGTAGTGGTGGGGTGGAGGTGGAGGGGGAACTGTGGGTGGAGGGGGAAGATGAGGGAGAGGTGGGTGGGCATGGGTGAGGGATGGGTGAACAGGGGTGAGGGTGAGGGTGATGGTGAGTGTGTGGGAGTGTAGGTGTGTGTGTGTGAGGGGGTGGGGGTTGACAGCATTAGCGCCCCCTGTGATCTACCGGCGACATGACTAGAGTGAACACTGATCAAAGGGGAATGCCATACACTGACTACACCATGCTATACCCGTGTATATATCACGCACATTCTACCACGGACACACACACCCAGCCCCGGTCAGCTGGTGTGTCCCAACCTGCAAGCATCCACATCTATTTCTTCTCCCCCTCCCCCTTTTCGTTTCCTAGTCTGGGGCTTGGCATTATTAGGATAGGGCAAGGACTGGTTGGCTCAGGTTCAGGATAATGTAACTGCGTGGGATATCAGGTCATGGTGCCCGTGGCCTGGTCTCTCCGTGTGGCAGCACTATGAAGTCAGCATCAGTGCGCACTGTCACAAGTCGGGACCCGTCCTGAGATTACCTTAGATGTTGCCAGAACTCCAACAAAAAAAACTACTTTTTTATTTTTTTTTTCCATTATGCGCGGAAAATGTACAGTGTATTGATATGTATGCAATTTTAAGTCAGTGGTTTGACTCGGCCAGGGTTCAAGCGCGGTGATTAAAAATCCCACGACCTACTAAAACGCTCAACTCATTCGGCCATCCCCTACTTAATTAGCATATTTTCATAATAGTGTAGTGGTCTGCACTGACCTCTTAGGCAAGGAGCCACAGACAGGTAGGCGTGGGTAGCATGTTGATATCAGGGAGCCTAGGTGGTGTAATGGTTAGCACACTGGCCCGCAAAGCAAAGAGATGTGGGTTCGAGTCCCGCTCTAGGCGCAATATTTCCCATTTTCATCGCCCCCATGACACTGGTGCCATGACCAGGATCCTTTACAAGCTATGCGCTGTATGGTTGTTGAACCTGCCCTGTGTATGTATGTGTTAGTGAATGTATGTAATTGTAAGCATTAAAAGAGTTAAAATTCCAGGGGGACGAGTGTAGTAGTCAGCGCTGACCTCTCAGGCAAGTAACCACATAGACAGGTAGGCGTGGGTAGTGTGGTGATATCATGGAGCCTAGGTGGTGTAATGGTTAGCACACTGGCCCGGAATGCAAAGAGATGTGGGTTTGAGTCCCACTCTAGGCGCAATATTTCCCATTTTCATCACCCCCACGACACTGGTTCCCGTGACCATGATCCTATATAAGCTTCACGCTGTATAGTTGTTGAACCTACCCTGTGTATGTAAGTGCGTTGCATTGCCTGTATGTATGTAATTGTAAGCATTAAAAGACTTACAATTCCAGGGGGATGAGTGTAGTGGTCTGCACTGACCTCTTAGGCAAGGAGCCACATAGACAGGTAGGCGTAGGTAGCATGTTGATATCAGGGAGCCTAGGTGGTGTAATGGTTAGCACACTGGCCCGCAATGCAAAGAGATGTGGGTTCGAGTCCCGATCTAGGCGAAATATTTCCCATTTTCATCACCCCCATGACAATATTATAATTGTCTGCACTGACCTATGAAGTAAGCATCCACATGGACAGGTATGTGTGGATCGGGTGGTTGTATCAGGGAGCCTAGGTGGTGTAATGCTCAGCATGGTAGTCCCAGAATGTCAAGAACTACGGGTTCGAGTCCTGGATTAGGCACAATATTTCCCAAATTCATCACACTGGGACACTTTGCACAAAATAACTGTTATATGATTGTTGAATTTACCATGTCTATATATATTATGTAAGTGCATTGCCTATATGTAATTGTAATCATTTAAGGACTTATCAGTGCTTATAGATGTGAACCATTTAAAAGACTTACACATTTATTTGTGTTTAAATAATCCCTCATTGAGAAAATGGCTGGAAAACCAGTGTTTTGGTACTGATGAACGAATTTATTCAGCAGAATAAACATATTGTCGTGGGGGTGATGAAAATGGGATATATTGCGCCTAGAGCGGGACTCGAACCCATATCTCTTTGCATTCTGGGCCAGTGTGCTAACCATTACACCACGTATGCTCCCTGATATCACCATACTACCCACACCTACCTGTCTATGTGGTTACTTGCCTGAGAGGTCAGTGCAGACCACTACACTTGTCCCCCTGGAATTGTAAGTCTTTTTAACACATACAATTACATACATACAGGCAGTGCACTTACACATACACAGGGTAGGTTCAACAACAATACAGCGCATAGCTTGTACAAGATCCTGGTCATGAAACCAGTGTCATGCGGGTGTTGAAAATGGGAAATATTGCACCTAGAGCAGGACTCGAACCCACATCTCTTGGCATTCCAGGCCAGTGTGCTAACCATTACACCATCTAGGCTCCCTGATGTCACCACACTACCCACGCCTACCTGTCTATGTGTCTCCTTGCCTGAGAGGTCAGTGCAGACCACTACAATATTTAAAATGGGAAATATTGCACCTAGAGCAGGACTCGAACCCACATCTCTTTGCATTCTGGGCCAGTGTGCTAACCATTAGACCATCTAGGCTCCCTGATGTCACCACACTACCCACGCCTACCTGTCTATGCGGGTCCTTGCCTGAGAGATCAGTGCAGACCACTACAATATTTAACTCATACAAAGATGTATGCACACAAATATAGTTTAAATGTCATTGTAAAATATTCCCATATTACAGCATTGGTGGGGGAATGCAAATGTTCTATTATGAATCGGGTATACATGACCAGGTGCATGTAAGTATATATGTAGGTGCTGGTGGTGCTTGATTGATTGGTAAATAGACATAGTGGTGCTGTCAGGGCTGTGCGTAAGGGGCACTCAGAGCCAACCTCCTCCCCCCTCTGCTAGTCAGGATCACCACATGCATGCTCAATGCAGGTGGTTGACAGGGGAGCCACACAGCTTGGTGGTGGTGGGCAGATCACTGGTAACCATGGGGACCAGGAATGCTGGATCCCTATTGGTAGAGCTAAGAATGCTTGTTTCTCATTGGGAGAATAGGGTGGTGTGATTCTCTACACTGAATCCATGTACTATATAAATAATAAACCAGAGGGCTTGACTCTCTCTCTTCTTTCACACTTTATACTCTTCCTTTCTCTTTGCCTGTATTGATTTCACTATAGCCTGGCTACACAACCACAGATTCGAGCAGTAGACATTACATACTGGTGACCACGATGAATGGTCACCAGTATTAGTTGGAGGAACGATTCAACTTCATTTTATGGAGACCTTACAACATGATAAAATGATATCTCAGGTGCCAACAGTTGCAGATTCTAGATCTACACAACGAACACTTATTTTTATTTGATAAAGCTAATTATATTTAGTGATAATCCATTTCAGAGCTAAGCACCGACGCACACAAATATGCTGAACATAATGAACATAAGTTTTCACAAGTGGGCACCAATTGCCAAATGAGTTAGAGGGTCCATCTCCCGTGTTGGTAGAGCATGGGATTGTAAGTTAGAATCCTGGTCGAGTCAAACCAATGACTTAAATATTGATACTTGTCACTTCCTAGCCAGGCGCTCAGCATTATTAGGATAGGCCAAGGAGCAGTGGAATGAGGAAGACCAATCGTCCACGATTGAAATTTCCCCTGCCTAAACAACTAATGTATCGAAAAAAGGTATGAAGGTCGTTTTTAATTTTCCACCGTCTGTAATAGATGAACCTTGATCGTTGTAACCTAATTAGATTCAAGCAACTTTTAGTTTAAGTAAAAATATTTGGAGATATTTGAAGTGAAAACATGCAATATTAGTTGGGCCCTATAGGCGTCAGCAGTAATGGCTTCTAATAAATAGACTAAAGACTAACACTAACACATGCAGTAACAGCGATGTATGTTTGTTGGGGTTTGACGTTCTAGCAACATATATGGTCATATCAGGAAAGCCCAATCTTTTTCCTTTGAATATATAGCATCAAATGTAGACATGCGCTTTAATATCGATAATTTGATGGTTTCATCGGACTAGGTATTGTGATGGACCATGCTGTATTCTGCCTGAGGAATATCAAGGTAACCTCAAAGTTGCTTCAAACACCAAGCAATAGTCTCGTTTATTCTCCCTCAGCGCAGAATAGAAATGACCCGTCACTGCCCAGCCAGATCTCGAGTCACCTCACAGGGGCTGGCCACTAGCCATGGGTGAAACAGTCTATCACCGGGACTGTCCCCACTAGCGTGCTGCCACCTGCTACATCAAAAATGATGTATTAAATGTAACTGTTTTCTACTGCGATTGTTACAACACTCAACTATCGCGGATTGATATGAAAACAGACGGTGCCACATAACAGCTGAGTTTAGTTTGATATCAATCCGCTACATAGAACTTATAACTCTTGTAACCTTAATGGTGAAAACTGCCTGTACATTATTTATAACACCCAGAAATGCCAAATGTGTTATAATCTACTTTAGACTGACACTATGATG
>JASIRB010002087.1:0-52101 GCA_030323885.1 Branchipolynoe longqiensis | reverse complement strand
AATAAAGGATAAACTCTCAAACGACTGCACACGTTGAAGGCTAGTTCCAAACTGTTTTATTCTGGTCTCCCCTACCGCCACGCCCCCAATGACGTCACTCGGGGTTCCCCACCTCACGTGGTGGGGTATCCCCAATGCATACATATATATATATCACATCTCCCCCTTTTTTTTTTTTTTAATTGACTCGCTCATTTCATGGGGTGGTAATTCAATTAGAATGTTCATATCACATTGTCATTTCTTAATTCTAACATCAACTTGGCTATCTAACCTTTATATGTTTGTATTGAATCAATGTCAACTGACATGTCGTATCTGTAGTTGTCAACATTGCTTAACATCTAACATTATTTATCCTATTGCTCACTTGGGTTGAACAGTGGTATATCTACAACGGACATGGTGACTATTTGCGTATGTTACCGGTACAGCGGCTCTGCACTGTGTTGCTGTGTTGCTGCTATTATTATCAGGCTATTTGTTTTTCGACCCTCCCACCGGGCGCACTACCCGACCGTACCGGGTGACGTAACGTGTTGTAACAGGGGAATTAATCCTCTCTGTACATCCGGTCAGTTGTTGGGCTTGCCTAGGTGCGGCGGTGCGTGTTATTGTTTTTATCTGTTCGCCGGGTATCTTGAATATATATTTACGGTTTCTACGCAATATGTTATTTTCGGCGTTTTTGACTTTGTAGTCTCTGGGGCCAGGGGTGTTTGTTTGCACTATCACACCTGGCTTCCACTCACCATGATGATCTATGTATTGGACATGGTCTTTTGTGTTCAATTGTGTATGCTGTGTACCTACATGTTTGTCATGATACTGTTTTTGTGCTTGTTGTATCTTGTCGAACTGCTTTATTTTAGATGTAGGGACTCGTGGTTCTAAATGTTTTTTTGTCGCAGGGAGTTTACACCGGAGTCTCCTGTTGAGGAGTAACTGAGCAGGAGACGCATCTACATTGGTCAGAGGTGTATTCCTGTAATTTAACAGTGCAATATTGTAGTATTTTTTTTCATTTGCTGCTTTTTTTATGATTTGTTTCACTGTCTGTATGTACCTTTCTGCTAGGCCATTACTCTGCGCGGTAGGGGGTTAGAGAATATAGTCTGAAATCCAAATTCTTTTGCAAATTCTTTGTATGCCACACTTTGGAATTGTGGACCATTGTCCGAAACCACGATTTCTGGTATGCCAAAGCGGCATATTATTTGCTTTAAAGACATAATTGTGGCTGTACTCGTTGTCGAACTTAATTCAACCACTTCCGGATATTTGGAGTAGTAGTCTACTACAATTAGAAAATTGTTTCCATGTATTTGGAATAAATCAATACCAATTTTCTGAAAGGGTAGCTGGGGTATTTGATGGGATATCAGTGGTTCGGAGTGTAATTTGTTTCGTAATGATTGGCAATTCGAGCACCTTGACACGATATCCTCGATCTGTTTTGACATTCCTGGCCAAAAAATATATTCCTGGCCAAAAAAATATTGTCGCATGAAAAAATATTGTCACGTGCTAATTCTTTACATTTTATAATGCCCAGGTGCGATTCATGTACCAAGCTTAACATTTCGTGTTGCAATTTAATGGGTATCACTATTTGGTTATCCTTAAACAGTAAACTATCTACGTACGTTATAGACTCTTTAAACGTGAAAAAAGGTAGTGCTAATACATGTATTTGCCTTTTGTCATTGGGCCAACCTTCTTGTGTCAGCCGAATTACTTCACGTAAAGTCTCATCTATTTTAGTTTCACTTGCAATGCGTTGAAGCATGTGTGGTGCCACCTCGATATGCGCCACAGCTCGACTCGAGTCGAATAAATTATTCGGGTGGATGGTCGTTGAGTGGGCACGTGAGAGGGCATCTGCAAAGTACATGTTGGTGCCTTTAACATACATTAACACAACATTGTAATTTTGTAAACGAAGCCTCATTCTTTGCATTCGGGCTGACAACATGTGTATGGGTTTACCCATTATTGCAATTAACGGTTTGTGGTCAGTCTGTATTGTTACCTGTTTACCGAATATATATTGATGGAACTTTTTACACCCAAAGCATATTGCGAGAAGTTCCTTTCCGATGACTGCATAACTAGACTGCGCCTGGTCTAATGATTTTGACGCCATCGCGACTGGTTTACTATCTTGGAACAACACAGCTCCCAAACCAGATTTTGATGCGTCAACTTGTAGGGTAATGGGTTTTTTTACATCATAATATTGCAATACGGGTGCTGTAATCAACAACTTTTTTAACATTGAGAACGCCTCTATTTGTTCGTGTTGCCAATGCCAGGCAATGTTTTTTTCTAACAATTGTCGTAACGGCTTCGCTATTTCTGACATATTTGGGATAAACTTTCCCACATACCCTATCATGCCCAGGAACCTTTGCACTCCGGCTTTGTCCGTCGGTGACGGCATATCTATGATGGCCTGAATCCTCTCATTTGTAGGTTTTACTCCTGCTTGTGTCAGTATGCCCTACATATTTAACCTCTTTTTTACATATTTTTGATTTAGCAGGGTTGAATTTCAAATTAACCTCTCGTGCTCTTTTGAATACAGTTTCTAACCGGGCATTGTGCTCTTTAACAGTGGATCCGTATACAAGAATGTCGTCTGTGACTACATTAACTCCCTCTAATCCATACAAAATTTGGTTCATTTCCTGCACAAAAATGTCTCCGGCAGTTTTAATGCCGAATGGCAATCTGGTGAAACGGTACCGACCCCATGGTGTGTTAAATGTACATAGTTTGCTACTGTTTTTGTCTAACTCGATTTGCCAATAGCCACTATTGGCGTCTATGACTGAAAAAATTTTTGCATCGGATGTTTTAGCTATCACTTCCTCGATAGTTCTTGTTGGATAGGGACTTTTTAGTATTGCTTTATTTAATCTCGTTGGATCCAAACATACACGAATTTTATTGGTTTTTTTTACTATAGTTATTGAGTTGACCCATGGGGTGGGTTCCGTCTCCTCAACTATAACTCCTAACCGGATCATTTTTTTTAACTCATCTTTTACTTGGTCAGCTACTGCATGAGGTATTCGTCTCGGAGGGTCTATACATGGGGGTACACTTTCATCAACATGAATAACGGCATTGCTTTTTATTTTTCCTAGCCCTTCGAAGATGTCATAGTATTCGTTTACCAGGAGCTGTGCACTTGGTTCATCTGACTGTACGGTGATCGGTGTCGGGTGGGGTGCCGCTGCCTTGCTTCTCGACACCGCGTTGACGCGTCGTATCAGCCCCAGGTCTGCGCATGCATTGCTTCCCAGTATAGGACAGCCGGTACTTGTGACTTGGTAGCGCAGCCATTTTCCATTCGTGTTGATTTCGGCCTCTCCCTCTGGACGAATCCGCTCCCCCAAAAATGTTACCAACGTACATTTTGTCGGTTGCAGAACCACGTTCTTGAGCCTGTTATACACATTTATGGGAATTATGTTGGCCTGGGACCCTGTATCTAGCTTGAATTCCACTTCTTCAGCATTGAGCGAAAGGGTAGCAAACCACAATGAAGTGTCACTTTTGTCGGGTTGTGACAGACACCCAATGAATAAGTCATTATCCATATCCTATTCACTTTCAATGTCAATGGGTACTGGGTTATTGTCATCGACTTGTATTACATTGAGGCTTGCATAATTCGGTCGTTTTGTTTTACACACTTTAGAAAAATGCCCCAGTAAATGACACTTAGAACATTGCTTCCCTTTGGCTGGACATTGCCCTGGCACATGCATGTAACCACACCTACCGCACTGTGTGCGAGTTGCATTTGGTTTCGCTTGACTGCGCTGACCTGTCCAGGACGGCGCACGTGGTGTGGTCAGAGCGGGTGGCCTTGGGCACACACTGACAGAGTCTACTTGTTCGACCTCCATTGTCGCTGTCGTGTCTGACAATAGGGTGGCACGGTGTTCACTCAACCGACATGTTTCAATGCATTGCTCCAACGTCAGGTTGGCTGTCTGAAGCAGACGGTCTCGTAACTTTGCTTCTTTGACACCGCAAACCAACCTGTCGCACAGCATGGAGTCAGTCAGGTCGCCATAGTTACAGTGTGCAATGCAATACTGCAGTTCCCTAATGTATGTGTCCATTGACTGTGTCGTTTGCTGTAGTGAGTTGAACTTATAACGGATAACCGTTATGTTGGTTTTCCCTTCACAATATGTGCGGAATGCTTCAGTTAGAGGTTGTATTTTGTCAATGATACTAATGTCACTTTTGAGTGTTCGATACACTTTTCGTGCCTCGGCACCGGCTACATGCAAAAATACCGCGCACTGTACCTTCTCGGGCTTGGAATTTACTCCCGCGGCTGCAGCGTAATACTCGTAGGAATCATACCACATTTCCCAGTTCAATGACATGTTGTCCTCCAAGTTTAGTGGTCCTGGGGGGTTTTAGCCCTGTGAGCGACATTGTGAGTTCCTATTATCTGACACCATGTAATAAAGGATAAACTCTCAAACGACTGCACACGTTGAAGGCTAGTTCCAAACTGTTTTATTCTGGTCTCCCCTACCGCCACGCCCCCAATGACGTCACTCGGGGTTCCCCACCTCAAGTGGTGGGGTATCCCCAATGCATACATATATATACATCACACCAGTGACACACACACAGTGACAAACACACAGTGACAAACGACCAGTGAGCCTTGATCCAGTGCAGTAGACAGGTTTCATAGTGTGCATTGTATGAAAATGATGAATTCAATTGGAGTATTTCTCTAGTGATGCCCACACAAAGGAGTACATGTCTGCTTGTTTTGGTAACTCGTCGCCGTGCCTGCAGCTACCTAATTCTTATGCACACATGACACCTGTTGTATTTAAGTCGACCTAGTCTCCTATGTGTGTGAATAATCCGGAACCTTTCCCGACATGTAAGTCGGTCTGGTCTCCCATATGTATAGCATACAGTGAAACTTCTCTAACTGACCACCCCCACAGATCGACCACTCCCCTATATCGATCGCTGTATGTGGGTCCCATACGATCACCCATACAATACTGTTGTACCGATAACAAAACAATCTCCTTAAAGCAACCACCTCCCTTTTACTGTTTGTTATTACACCCTGCACCATCAGGTTTCTTTGTTTCTTTTCTAGTAGGTTTCTTTTCTCTCTTGTTTGTGTCATTGTTTGTAAGCTGGGATCGTGTTGCACGTCTATGTTTGTGCCATCTGAGAATTCTAAAGTAGGGATAACCTGGTGGAGGAGTACCTACCCAGTTGGGTCGATCAGCCCCCATGTGAGGAGTACCTACCGGTTGGGTCGATCAGCCCCCGGGTAAGGAGTACCTACCCAGTTGGGTCGACACGCCTCCAAGTGAGGTGTGCTGACCCGGTTGGGTCGATCAGCCCTGGAGTGAGGAGTACCTACCCGGTTGGGTCGATCAGCCTCCAGTTGGAGAGAGCGAAGGCAGCGTGGTTCAGGGACGGCTTCATGCCCAGGGCACAACTCAGTGCCATGAGGGGCACTGCCACCTGGCGGGGCAGGCGCTGTAACAACACCAAAATGCTGAGGTCACGTGACACTACCAACAACCAATCACCACACACGGACACACTGACCACTGAAGGTAGATATGAGGTTGAGCTCCTGATTCCAGCATCTGGTACTTATCAATATTGACGTAGAGTTGATGAAATGGGAGAGAATGCACAAGAAAAACAAACAAGATGGCAGTCACTAGATGCTCTCGGTTCGACTTTTAAAGCTGATTACAGTTGCATACTCCGATTGTTTTTATGTAATTTTCTGAGGTAAATATATTATGTTGATTGTTAGAATCTACCTGACTTTTAGGTTGATTGTTAGAATTTACCTGACTTTTAGGTTGATTGTTAGAATCTACCTGACTTTTAGGTTGATTGTTAGAGTCTACCTGACTTTTAGATTGATTGTTAGAATCTACCTGACTTTTAGGTCGATTGTTAGAATCTACCTGACTTTTAGGTCGATTGTTAGAATCTACCTGGCTTTTAGGTTGAAGTAACTTCGCTCTAAAGTGACTAATTTAAGCGATATTTGAAGTGTAAACATCAACGAAAAATGTTGGTCTTAAAATCTAGATTAGTGCATTCATTTTGAAAATTTGATAACTCAATCGGACTATCCAACTTTGATCTGCATAATTTCATAAATTTACCAAGCAAAAATAGCTGGCTATTATGAACAAGCATTGGAACCATATATTTGACATATTAGATTGCAAATTCATGGGGTTATATTCCTAACGCAACCTTCCGACACTTTTTTTTCTGATGGGTTCTTCAGCAGGCCTGTCACAAGAACAGGGATGTGGGGGAAACTAGGCCAATGCCCCACTATTTTGCTACGTAAGGCCATCTATTTGAACTCACCACATCCCCACCCCCTCCCACCCCTCATCCAACAGAAATGGGTGCAAAGCTATGACACCTTTAACAGGTCAAAGGTCAGTACTGCATCCCTCTGAGGTCTGCACCTAGGCAGCTGCCAGTTGGTCTAATGTAGCACTGGTGCTGACACTATTAAGCCATGTACCCATAGATTGTTCCCTTGTTCCGTGTTCGCTTGTGACCTTGTGAGGTTCCACACAGACAATGAACATGTTGTTTGCTTAGTGGCCGTTCCCATAGGTTCGACCCAGGGACTGTATGGCCTTGTGCATGGCACATGTGACTTACTGACTGGGAACATAGAGAATGAACATGTTCATCATTTGTGGTGCATCACAAGGTCACAAGCGAAAACAGAATAACAGAACATGCCACAAAGGAACAGGCTTTGGAAACATGGCCTTATCGGACTACTACTAGGACTACTTTCAGCAGAGCGTGCACACCGAGCTGAAACTTGGCTTGAAGGTCAGGTCCAGATGCAAGTAGGCTATTAAGGTTGTGAAGAATATGTATCTAGTGTAATGATTGTAATTAATCATGTCCTGAATAAATAATCAACAGTAGATGGCATCGCTTAACGTTGCATAGTCCGATGGTTTTGAGTTTCTGTCATTTTCTGAGAAAAATATATTAGGTTGATCGTTGTAATCTACCTCACTTTAGCTTGAAGTAACTATTATTTTTAATGGTTAACCGTTGAGATATTTGAAGTAAAAACAGGCAAAAATCAAATTGGCAAGCATGCTTGAAATAACTTATTTTATATGGTTAACTTTTGATATATTTGAAGTGCAAACAGGCAAAAATAATTGGTACAAGCATGCCAAAACTCTGACACCATTGGCTTCTACAGTAACAGGTTCTGTTAAATTGCCACAGTGTTCCCTTCTATGTGGTGGCAAATGCTGAATAAGTGCACCAGTATCTAAGTTAGATATGTAGAATAGAATCTAGATACTTGTTTTGGTTTTGAAAGTTTTATGGTTTCATCGGACTATGCAGCTTTAAAAGTTGTTATTGCAGTGTTTTGTCGTGCTGGCCTCTTCATCAGAAATACAAGCATCGGTAGAAACCAGCCACTTATGTCCACGACAACTACAAAT
Source organism: Branchipolynoe longqiensis (assembly GCA_030323885.1). Lineage (NCBI taxonomy): Eukaryota > Metazoa > Annelida > Polychaeta > Phyllodocida > Polynoidae > Branchipolynoe > Branchipolynoe longqiensis. Next base: position 44,563 of record JASIRB010002087.1, on the reverse strand, counting down.
CATTACATGTACATGGACTAACACAAAGTACGGTACAAGCAGAATTTTGGACCGTTTGCAATCTACAAACAATTACAATCCAAATACAAGAAACAGCAAAAAAACGACATTATTACTACAACAAAACATGGTACCTCTAGATGTGTCTAGACCTAAGCCTAAATTCATCAACTTCTAGAATTATCTAGACCTAAATGGAAAAGAAATATCAATTTTATTAACAAGAATTTCCTATTGAAAGTTTCCTACAATGACTTGAAATGAACCCATGGGTTTGTGATAACCATCACGAATAATGAACACATGAAGAAAATATGAAAAACAAAACCATCTAAAGAACTACTACTCGATGTCTAAACCTAGACTCTTCTAGAATCTAGACTGTTCTCGATATAAATGCAAGTGCCCAATGTGCTGACACTATCAGGAACTTGGCCAACGTCTTCTAGGATGTTTTGAGGTATGAAGTTCTCTGCCTTTGTCAAATGTTAGTGGTGTAGCTACATTATCGCACTGGATACAACTTTTTCCATACTAAATCTTTTATATGTACTTTTTTTATTGTGTGCTTATATATCTTGTTCATTTCTTGTAAGCACATGGACACAATTTCGTGTTCATATATTTGATCATTTCTCCATACACTCCAAAATAGGTCTAGTATTTCTAACCCCTTTTGCTTAATTACATTTAATTCATTGAGGCCACAGCCGAAAGAGAATAAAGAAACCAGACGGGATGGCCAAATGAGTTGAGCGTCCGTCTCCTGTTTTGGGAAAACGGAGGTTCCGAACCAATGGGTTTGTGGGTTCAAACCCTGGTCGATTCAAATCGATGACTTCAAAATTAATAGTTGTCGCTTCCTAGCCTGACACTCATCATTAATAGGATAGGGCAAGGACTGGTTCACTTAGTGTCAGGATAATAATACTGAGTGGGATATTGGCCATGGTGACTGTGGCCTGATTTCGCAGTGGGGCAGCATTATAAAGTCACCATAAGTGTGTATTGCCACAAGTCGGTATACCTGTCCTGAAATGACCTTAGATGTTGCCAGGACTGAAAACTTCAAGAACCAAGAGTGAGATATCAGGTCAGGGTGCCTGCCATTGATGTCGTATTATTCACTTGGGGAACAGCTATGGAAGCCACCGTGAGTGCTCACTGACCAAATTGTGGTCTGACCGTGACCTTGGTGATATGACCTTGGATGTTGATAGCAATGGCGCCTACCTGCGGCACTCCGCGGTCGCCATTTTGCCAGACGTAGCCGTTGGTGATGAAGGCGAGGAGCATGTAGGCGCGTCTCCTCGCAGAATAGCCACGCAGATCTGTCAGCATCAGCTCAGGCATCTACAACAGGCAAGGTGCACATGGGTAGCCAGTGGACGTTCCAAATAATCTAAGTGTTTGAACACAAGCCAAAAGAAATCCACCAAAATGAGAGGAATGTGGAGTTTGGAAACCTGCAAATACTGGAATATTAACTAGAACACTCGAACGTTGTGAGAGATGTAGAGATATAGTATGAGGTATGTCAGAGCAGGGAGGCGGTAGAACTGAGACTTGTAGAGGTATAGTAAGAGGCAGGTTGGAGCAGGGAGCCGGTAGAACTGAGAGATGTAGAGATATAGTAAGAGGCAGGTCGGAGCAGGGAGCCTGTAGAACTGAGAGATGTATACGTATAGTAAGAAGCAGGGATCCGGTAGAACTAAGAGATGTAGAGGTATAGTGAGGGGCAGGTGGGAGCAGGGAGCCGGTAGAACGGAGAGATGTAGATAGAGTAAGAGGCAGGTCAGAGCAGGGAGCCTGTAGAACTGAGAGATGTAGCAGTATAGTAAGAGGCAGGTCGGAGCAGGGAGCCTGTAGAACTGAGAAATGTAGAGATATAGTAAGAGGCCGGTCGGAGCAGGGAGCCGGTAGAACTGAGATATGTTATAGTAAAAGGCAGGTCGGAGCAGGGACCCGATAGAACTGAGAGATGTAGAGATATAGTAAGAGGCAGGTAGGAGCAGGGAGCCGGTAGAACTGAGAGATGTAGAGATATAGTAAGAGACAGGTCGGAGCATGGACCAGATAGAACTGAGAGATGTAGAGATGCTTTGATTGATTGATTGATTGATTGGTGGTTGCTTTACGTTGTGTCAGCATATTTGTGGTCAAGGGAAACAAATTCCCATAGAAAAGAAAAGTTTGATTAATAATTGATAGAATCTATTTAGTAAACTATATGAGGTGGTACAGTCCAGCTTCACTCAAAAAGGCTAAAATGTTTTCCTGTTTTACCTTAGTAAAAAGGTGATGCATACTGTCTGCAGTGTAGAACTGTTGGCGCAGGGCCAAAAAATCAACGCAACTTAGTAACTTAGTAAAATGTGTTTGAGTGTCAGCGGGGACTGACACCCAATACATTCAGGGGGAGGTTCCCCCTTGAGCAGAAAAGCATGTTTAACCAAGAGTGGCCAATACGGCAGCGGCTAAGGACGACTTGGTCACGCCGACCTCCCGCATGAGTCTGTGGTGTCTTTCCCACAGATGGTTCAATTTCTTTAAGTTTGTTAATGTTTTCATCCCACTCATGTTGCTATTCCGATTTTATGTGGGTGGCTATTAGTGGTTTCAGATCAGAGTGAGGGATCAGACATGGTTCAAGATCACAGTTCAGGGCCTTCTTTGCAGCCCGATCAGCTCGTTTGTTTCCTTGTATGCCGGCATGCACAGGTGGATGTCATACCCATCCATTGTCAGTTGGTTCATTTTATAAATGACCGTTGCTAGAATAGGGTGATTCGTTTTCAGTCCAGCAACAGCCAGGAGGCAAGAGAACGAATCACTGTATATAACATAGTTAGTGTGGTTGGATACCTCGATACACTCCAAAGCGAGAAGGAGTGCTCGGGCTTCTGCAGTGAAAATTGAGCTCTGATCGGGCAAACGTATGCCAAATTTTAACCGTCGCAAGACTGCCGCAGCAGCTACCCAGCTTTGGTCTTTCGAAACATCAGTGTATATGGAGAGGTGGTCTGCAAACTAGCCTTGAATCTCTGCATGCAGTCCTTGGTACTCGAGTGGATGTGTCCCAGACTTCCTCAGTTCCGTGAGTCAGAGGATAACCGATGGCTTTCTCAACGACCATGGGGGATGTTCTGGGACTTTGGCATCCTCCAACATGTCTAAATCCACGCCAAAGGCCTCCAAATGAGGTTTCATTCGTAGCCTCAGTGGCCGGATGTAATTCGGCCTGGCTTCATACCTGGATTCATCATGTTTCTCGAATAGACAATTGTGTGCAGGATTCAATGCATTAGTTTTTATATTGACTACATATTGCATGGCCAGTTTGATTCTCCAGTTGTTAAGTGATGGTTCATTGGCTTCGATGTAGAGGCTCTGAACCGGCGAGGTGCGGGAGGCCCCAAGGGCCAGGCGCAGTCCCTGCTGGTGGATCGTGTCTAGCAGCCCAATATATGATTTCCTTGCGGAACCGTATACTATGCTGCAGTAATCCACTCGTGACCGAACCAAGGTTCTGTACACGGAGAGCAGAACATCTCTGTCTGCTTCCCACTCTGAGCTGGAGAGCACCCTCAGAATATCTAGCGCTTTCAGGCATCTTGTTTTCAGGGACTTTATATGTGGCACAAAATACTGTTTTGCGTTGAGAATGAGGCCCAGAAATTTGGTTTTCTCAACGACTTTAATGGGATCCCCATCCAGGGTCAGCTCCGGATCTGCATGCATTCTACGCAGCAGGCAGAAGTGCATGCGGACTGTTTTGGTCTTGGAAAAGTTTAACCCGTTCAGAACTGACCATCGATGGATCCCATTCATGCTTGGTTGTAGCTGTCTCTCTATGACATTCATGTTAGGACCGCTGTAATAAAAAACAAAGTCATCCACGAAAAGACTACAGGAGAACCCCCGCTTTACAGCAGCAGCAATGCGATTGACCTTGACCCCGAAAAGGGTCACGGCCAGTATGCTGCCTTGAGGTACTCCTAGTTCCTGTGAGTGTAGGCTGGAATAGGTAGTCTTGACACGGACGTAGAAATGCCTGAAGGCTAGAAAGTTCCTGATGAAAAGTGGCAGATGGCCATGAAGGCCAATCACATGAAGATCCTCCATGATGCCGTACGTTGTGTCATAGACTTTTTTTAGGTTGAAAAAGACAGCCACAACGTGCTCCTTCTTAAGGAAAGCATCTCTTATGAAGGTCTCCATGTGCACCAAATGGTCGAGGGTGCTGTGGCCCCCATCTAAAGCCACATTGAAGGTTGGACGGGTGGTGTCCTGACTCCAGTAGCCTGACGAGGTGGTTGTTTACCATGCGCTCCATGGTTTTACAGATCCAGCTTGTGAGGGCTATGGGACAATAGTTGTTGGCAGTATTGATATTGGTCGCAGTTCATTGCATGATTTAGGATTACTTATCTTTGGTATTGGTGTGACAGTAGCTATTTTCCATTTATCTGGGAATACACCTGTTTCAATGACATGGTTGTAGAGATATGTAAATTTGTTTATTAGGATGCTAATGACAGTGTTAATGAAGGCTGAATTTATACTCATCATACCAGATGATTTATGTGATGAAAGTTCCTCAATCTAGGTGAGTATGTCTTTTCTTGTTGTTTTCTCAATATTGTATTCATGTTGATTTACGACAGGATGAAACATTTTTAGATACTTTTTTTTGTTTGAATATTTTGGCAAGGTTTGCCTCAATGTCTACAAAATAGTTGTTTATTACTTCAGCTAACTGACCATCAGGTACTCTGTCACCTGTGCTGTCGTCTATTACGCTGTTTATCTGCAGTTTGGCTTCTGGTTGAATTTGACTTAGTTCATACCAGAATTTCTTAGGATTCTGGTTGTGCTTTATGGCTTGATAAATGTAGTACATAGATTTCGCTTTCCTCACCTCTGTTCTGGCTTTACTTGTTAAGCATTTTGCTATAAACTGGTCTCCGGGTCTTTGGTCAGGTCAGCCTTGTGATTAAAATAATCTCTTTCCTTTTGTAGTTCTATCAGTTCACTGGCGATGTAAACAGCCGCGTTCTCTTTTATTTTTAGTTCAGTCATGAGACAATATGCTGCATGGTTAATCATATCTTCTAAAATATCCCAACATTTGTTGGGATCCTGCTCTTCAAATATTGTAATGGGGTTATAACTCTGCAAGATTGTTGACAAATTTCAATATGTCCTTCCCCAGTTTGCAGTGGTTTTTTTGTTGTTTCTGTGTTTCTTTTTGATAATATAGACTGGCTTATGGTCACTGATGTTGTAGGTAAGGACTCCTGCTTGAGTGCAATACTTGCTGTTAGTAAAGGCTAAATCGATTGTGGTTGCGGTAGTTCCAGTTGACCTGGTTGGTTTATCTATCAGCTGTTGGAGCTTGTGCTCTGAAGCAAATTGATTTATGATTATGGTTGGTAGCTTTCTCTTAGCGCTACAGTCTGCATTGAAGTCACCTATCAGTAGGGTCTCATACTTGCCTCTCACCGTGAATACAACAACCACCAATCAATCAATCATACTTGTATATGTCATCTATTTCACTCATTGCATTACTCAATTCCGCAAAGGCCTGTTTAAAACTTCCATCTGGTGGTCTGTACACATTTCCAATTAGGATCTTCTTTGTATAAGGCCTTGTTACAACCACCCATTGCAGTTCCAGCACAGCATTTGAAATATTTGTATCTGCATATCTATTAGGATCTACTTGCAGGGAATTTTGGCAGTAAATTCCTAACCCACCTCCAGCTTTGGCTTGCCCATTTATATGTTTTGCTTTTCGATCATATCTGAGGAAGGTGTAGTTTGTTATTGAAGTTAGTTTTTTTATATAAGACTATTGAGCCATGTTTCTGATACGGTGAAAATATCAAGTCCTGATCCTGGCATAATACAGAGATTAAATAATACATCCTAGCAATACTCAACCTACTTATATCCGCATAATTAATTATACATCCTATATATATATATGTGTGTATGGTTGCTGTTTTCTTAGTGATACTGCATATTTCTACAGAATTATTGGTTTTACAGTGGCAACGCCTGGGTGTCCAGTAATAGGACATTGCATGTCTTCAGGATTCTATTTATTATTTGTCTTATCTTTTTTGTTAACGCGAATTCCTCAGAATACACAGGTTATTTTTAGCACTGAGACACAGGTGTTCTGGCCAGAGAGATATTTACACAAATATAGATACATATATATATATATATATTTATGTATGTAAATATATGTGGATGTATGTATTTATGTATGTATATATGTGTATGGGTCACTCTCCTGAAAACTGGCCAAAAGTGTCACATGGAGAGTTAAAATCTAATATTTGAATTTTTTTTATTTTTTGGTTGCACATGAAAGCTGGAAATCTCCCCTTTAGATCTATGTAAAATATAAATTGATGAGATAAAAAATAAAGGTGTAGTCCATGATTAAGATATGTTTTATGGCAGTATAACTTGTGTTGCTCAGATGTAACACATGTTTATGACACCACACAGTCTGCTTAATAACAATCTAAGCAGAATTAAATAATGTTATACTTAGAAGCATATTAATTATGACATAATGTACAGAAATATGTAGTGCTTATATTGATACAAAAAAAGTAATTCCCAGCCATGGTGTACAATATTTGTGTGTCATTCCGATTTTAACTCTCTATGTGACACTTCTGGCCAGTTTTCAGGAGAGTGACCCATATGTAGTCTGATATTGTCATCAGCAGCTAGCTATTTCGAGAGGTTTTACTGTACTAATAATAACCACCACAGGGTAAGGCTTTGATGCGCGAAAAGGAAGAAAGCAAGGCGGGGGTGGAAATAAGGTGTTTATTTTCGCCTCAGACATACAGAGTAAACAAACAGAGAGAGGCTCATGAGGAGCAAGGTACAAGGGCTCATAAGGAGCAAAGTGCAATGTAAGAAATAACAATAATGGAAAAGTAAATAAGCTCATGAGGAGCAAGGTAGAGGGTAAATAAAGTTCAGTTGATAGTCAAGTGTCAGTATGAATGAGGGGGTGCCGAGGAGCCCTCCACCGCTGGAAGGGAAAGTGTCTAAGGAAGTAGATGGGTGGGTGGGAGGAAATTGAGGAGAGAGCTGGAAGGCGGCAGGAGGGCGAGTGCCTGAGGGAGGCCAGCGGGCGACCGTATAAGGGGAAGGGGACGGGCGACAGCAGGTGAGGTGTGAATGCTGCCGGCCCGGGGGAGGGCGAGAGGTGGCGAGCAGCGGGCGTCGGGTGAGGCGCGAATGCTGCGCGGCAGGAGGAGGCGGCGCGCGGCGGCGTCGGCCGAGGTGAGAAGCAGCGCGACAGCGCGGGGTGGGGGAGGGTCTCTTCCTTTCCTCGCATCAACCGTAATGCTTCGCATTACGACCGATGCGCGAAAAGGAAGAAAGCAAGACGGGGGTGGAAATAAGGCGTTTATTTTCGCCTCAGACATACAGAGTAAACAAACAGAGAGAGGCTCATGAGGAGCAAGGTACAAGGGCTCATAAGGAGCAAAGTGCAATGTAAGAAATAACAATAATGGAAAAGTAAATAAGCTCATGAGGAGCAAGGTAGAGGGTAAATAAAGTTCAGTTGATAGTCGAGTGTCAGTATGAATGAGGGGGTGCCGAGGAGCCCTCCACCAAAACGGCGGAGAGGGCTCGAGGCATGCCCGAGGGGGCGAGGCGGGGCACGTATGCGTGGACCGCCTCGGAGGTCCAGGTGCCTTGCGCCATGATCTCGGGGAGGGGGACCCCGGCGCGCTGGCAGGCCTGGGCGGCCCCTCGGCGGAGGCTGTGTAGGGTGAAGGCCTCGGGCGCTGGCACTCCTTGGCCAACAGGGCCCCTCGCAGCAGCGCGGTAAGGGAGCGCGGGTCGAGGGGGCGGCCGGAGGGCATCATGAAGGCGGGGGCATCCGGAGCAGCAGGGCAGAGGGCAATGGCCCCAAGCCAGGCTGCTACGGGGCAGAGGGCAGATCCGGGGATGGCAGGAACGAAGAGGGCCACCGCGCCCGAGGGCTTTGAGATGGTCTTGGAACTTCTGATCAGGAGGCGGAGCCCTCCGGGCCGGGCGGACGTCGTCATGGGTGAGGGTGTGGGGGCCGCCCCACCCTTCAGGACTCGGGGCCAGCAGGTTGGATTGCCGCAGCATCCCGAAGTACCCGAGGAGGAGCGCGGCCCGAGGAACAAGTGAGGCGGGGCTCGCTCGGGAGAGGTGGTTGATGGCGAGGGCGAGCTGCCGTGGGGACAAGGGGGGCGCCTGCCGCTGGACGTGGGTGGAGGGCCGCTCCGCTCCTCGGCAGACGTCCTTGGGGAGCCGGGCATCAAAGCCCGAGGTGAGGCCCCCGGCGCCATAGACCCAGGAGCGAGCTCCCGAGATGGTGTTCTTCACGGAGGCGGGAGCGAGCCCGCGGAGGAAGAGGGCGGCGGTGAAGGCGGCCACGTCGAAGGGCGTGGGCACGAGGGGGTCCGCGCCTCGGGCAACCGCGTAGGAGACGAACTCCTCGGCCTGGCGATGACGGTTTCTCCAGGTCGCCGGGGCGAGGGCTGCGACTCGGACGCGGGCGATGGCGGCGACCTCGGCAGGGGGGAAACCTACAAACCGGGGAAAAAGGGGAAAGCGTCATGGGTGGCATCGACTGGGAGAAGCCCGAGGCGGGCCACCTCGGCATGGGCCGTCGCGGCCCAGGCCCCCGGCAGGTGGGCGCGGCTGAGGGCATCGGCGAGGAGGAGGTCCGCCCCAGGCTTGTGGATGATTCGGAGCTCGAAGGAGCCGGTGGCCACCATCAGCCAAAGCTCCCGCGCGCATGTCCCGAGGGTAGGGTCTCGGGCGCGCCCCGACTCGAGCGCGACGGCGGAGGCCATGTTGTCGGTGTTCACCAAGACCGTCGCCCCCGCGACGTCGTCCGGGAGGAGGGCGCGGAGGGCGACGACGAGGTTGACTGCCTCGAGCTCATGTATGGCCGAGAAGCGCGCCCGGAAGTCCTCGGAGTACCCTCGGGCGTAGTAATGCGTGGGGGAGAAGGCCCCGCCGCCGGTGAGGCAGGAGTCACACTCGATCACCCACCGGCGACTCTCGGGAGCCCGGAGGAGGTGGAGGCCGTTGGAGATACGCCCGTAGGCGGCGAACCACCTCAGATCCCGGAGGGCGGCGTCGGCGAGGGTGAGAGTGGAGGTCCCGTAGCAGCTGCGCAACGCCCCGAGGAGCCGGCCCATGAACTTCCGGCCGGGGAGTACGCAGCTGCTTACGTGGTTGAGCCGACCGAGGAGGCTCTGGAGCTCCTGCTTCCCGAGGGTGGGGCGGTGGATGCGGTCCTCGCAGTCGTCGACGAGGGCCTGGACTTTTTCGGGGGCGACCCGGATGGTCATCGCCTCGCTGTCGAGGGCGAACCCGAGCCAGGTGAGGCGGACAGCGGGCGGGTGACACTTTCCGGGTGCCACGTCGAGGCCGAGGGCTGTGGTGAGGGCGAGGAAAGCGTCGAACGCCTGGCACGCCCTCAGGTAGGAGCCCTCGCACCCGATAAAATCGTCGACGTAGATGAGGGCGTGGAAGCCCTCGCGCCGAAGAATCCAGGCCACCGCCGAGGTGACGCGGACGCAGGCCGCGCCCGAGGAGCGGCATCCAAAGGGAAGGGCGAGGTCGATGTAGGTCCACCCGTTCAAACATATATCGTAGAGAGGGCAGGATAGGGGGTCGGCACGGAGCTGGCGGTAGGCCCGGGATATGTCCGCCGACCAGACGTAGGCCCCAGTGCCCTCGGAGATTAGGCGGTGGCCAACGTCGGCGACGGACGGGAGTGTGTAGGTGTGGGGCTCCCCTAGGTACTCGCGGCGGGGGATGCCCGAGTTTACACTGGCCCCTCGGGGATGGGAGAGGTCGACGATGACCCGCCTCTTGTCTGAGTCGGACTTGGGGTGGGTCATCATAGGAGAGACCTGCGTCCAAGGAGAGAAGGGGGGGACATGGAAAGGGCCGATGAGGGCGCCGAGGGCGAGCTCCGTGTCGACGAATGCCTGGACGTGGGGAAGGAACTCCGGGGGCTCACGGTGGTTTGAAAAGGAGGGTCGAGGGAGGGTAGGGGCGGAGTAGTTGGCTGGGAAGCCAAACTCGAGGAGGTCGAGGACGGCCTGGTCGGGGTAGCCCTGGAGGCGGGAGCGCCAAGCAGGAATGTGGAGGCCTGAGGGGAGGGGGATGCGGGCAGCCAAAAAATTAGGTAGGCCCGCTTCCCGGAGGGTGGTGTAGGTGCGGAGGAAGGTAGGGTAGCGGTCCCACGCCTCGCCGGAGGTGTGGGGCCAGGAGGCGAGGATGGTGGGGCGGTACTGAGAGGGGGTGCGGCCGCAGGAGGGGGCGGCGGGGACGGTGGCTTGGAGGTCGGGGTTGATGACGTCGAAGGTGGGCTCGTCGAGGGTGGGCGGAGGGGCGGGGTGGGTTTCAGGGCGGGGGGAGGGCGAGGAGGTGCGGCGGCGGCGGGCGAGGGGGGCAGCGAAGCCGTGGGCGGTCAGGGGATGGTCGGGAGCGGGGAGGGGGCGCGGGGGGCGCGGGGGGTCGGTCGTCAGGGGGGCAGAGGAAAGCGGTGTCGCCTGGGTCGAGGTGGATGTCTGAGTCGAGGGTGATGGGCAGCTGGCGCTGGGCGGCGGTGGGAGCCTTACGGGGGGGGCGCTGGGCCCTGAGTGATAGGTGGTTGCCGATGAGGTCGGCAGTACCGAGGCGGCGGTCAGGCCGCGCCTCGGGCAAGCTGGTGGCGCACTGGTGAGTGCGGTGGGCGGCAGGGGTGCGGTGGGCGGCTTTGTCAGGGTAGGTGGGCCGGTTAGGGGCCTCCGAGCCGGGCAGGAGGTGCCGGCTTCCTAAAAACCGGCGAGGCGGGGGCCGCCGCACGTGCGCGCTTCGCCAAGCATGCGTCCTCACTATGCATGGTGAGCACTTTGCGCACATTGGCGCAGTATGCGCAGGCGTGGTGCTGCTTGGCGGCCCCTTGGCCGTGGGCCTCCCCCGGGGTGGCTTGGGTGCAGGAGGTAGGATCCCGGTTCCAGGCGTAGCAGGGTGCCCCGTGGAGGTCCCTGCTGTAGGTCACGCGGGTGTCGGGGTGGGCGCGGGGCTGGGGTCAGGGTCGAGCAGGGTCGAGTTGGCGGGCTGGGGTGCTGGCGGCTTGGGCGGGCATGGCGATGCACTCGACTCTCAGGAGGTTGAGGGCTACCGTCTCATGCCACCCGTGGGGGAGCCTTCCGTCCGCGATCCACGTGAACACGGTCTCGGAGTATCGACGGACGGTCGGCCACGGGTAGATGAGGTTGTCCCGGGCCAGTGCAAGGTGGTGGTGGTGGAGTCCCTGGGCGGAGTGGGCGGGGAAGTTGGGGTGGTCGATGAGGGTGAGAAGGGCGAGGCTGTACTCGTCTTTCGTTGCCTCGCCCCTCTTCACCGGTTTTCTTTCTGGCCCCCTCTCTACCAGATCGGACGGAAATATGTAGTCGACCGGGATACCTTTGCGCCTCACGGAGTGACGCGCCTCGGAGGAGGCCAGGATATCCCGGACGGCGTCGGCCGCGGAGGCCGGGGTGTGCCGCCTCGGTTCTTCATGGTAGGCCGGCGACATGGCAGGTGCGGCTTGCGTGGAGAGGTGGTGGTACCGCTCATACTCTGGATGAGCCGCCCCGGGCGGGGTTGCCTGAGGCGGGGGCGGGGGCCGGGCTCCGACGGCGGCGCGCGCCCGAGGCTCTGGGGTAGGGCAGGCGGCCTGGCGTCTTGGGGCAGGTGACGGCGCCCCCGGCGCGGGCCGGCCCTCCCCGGCCTCCAGGGCGTCCATCCTGGCGCTCATGTCCGCGGCAGTCTGGTGCACCTCGGCGGCGGTCTGGCGCTGATCAAGCTGGAGGCGCTGGAGTGCTTCCAGGATCGCCGAGGTCTCGGCGCCCGAGGATCGGTCCGAGGGCGCCGCGGGAGACGCCGGGGCTGAAGCCGGAGACTCGTCCCGCCGGGGTGTTGAGGATGGCCCCGGGGTGCGGGGGGCGGCGGCCCGGGAGCTCTTGCGTCCCTTTCCTTTCCCTTGAGGCATGGTGCAGCTTGAGGGGAAGCAGCAATCCGAGGTGGAGACCAAACAGGAAATTGAGGAGAGAGCTGGAAGGCGGCAGGAGGGCGAGTGCCTGAGGGAGGCCAGCGGGCGACCTAATAAGGGGAAGGGGACGGGCGACAGCAGGTGAGGTGTGAATGCTGCCGGCCCTGGGAGGGCGAGAGGTGGCGAGCAGCGGGCGTCGGGTGAGGCGCGAATGCTGCGCAGCAGGGGGGCGGGGGAGGAGGCGGCGCGCGTCGGCGTCGGCCGAGGTGAGAAGCAGCCGACAGCGCGGGGCGGGGGAGGGTCTCTTCCTTTCCTCGCATCAAACGTAATGCTTCGCATTACGACCAATTGTGGCCCTGTGTGGCAGTTGCACTTTTATCCTACAATCAGTTGTTTGGGGAGTTACTTTTTGGGCATTCAATTTAGCAAATTACTGTCGTTTTGTGTCCTAGCAACATCTAATATTATATCAGAATGTGTACCGACTTGTGACAGTGCGCGCTCATGGTGACTTTATAGTGCTGCCCCCCTGGGAGACTAAGTCTCAGTGGCACCATGACGCGATATCGCCGTGACCTACGCGGCGTGATCTACACGGCGTGACCTGCACACCGTGTCCTACACCCCTTACCCTACACGGCGTGACCTACATTGCGCGACCTGCTCGGCGTGACCTACATAGCGTGACCAGCACGGAATGACCTACACGGCGTGACCTACACGGCGTGACCAGCACAGCGTGACCTACACGGAGTGACCTATATGGCCTGACCTACACGGAGTGACCTACATGGCCGGACCTACACGGCCTGATTTGCACGCCGTGATCTACACCCGGTGACCTACGCGGCGTGTCCTACGTTGCGAGACCTGCACGGCGTGATCTACACGGCGTGACCTACACATCGTGACCTACACGGCGTGACCTACAGGGAGTGACCTACATGATGTGCCTTACCTGGCATGACCTACACGGCGTTACCTACATTGCGTGACTTACACGGTGTGACCTACATGGTGTGACCTACAGGGAGTGACCTTCACGGCGTGACCTACACGGCGTGACCAGCACGATATGACCTTCACGGCGTCACCTTCACGGCGTGAGCAGCACGGCATGAACTACACTGTGTGACCTACATTGCCTGACCTGCACGGAGTGACCTACACGGTGTGCCTTACATGGTATGACCTACACGGCGTTACCTACATTGCGTGACCTACATGGCGTGACCTACATATAGTGACCTACACGGAGTGATCTACATGGTGTGCCTGACGTGGCATGACCTACACGGCGTTAACTACATTGCATGACCTACACGGCATGACCTACATGGCGTGACCTACACAGAGTGACCTACACGGCATGACTTACACAGCGTTACCTACACGGCATGACCTACACGGCATGACCTACACGGAGTGACCTGCACGGCGTGACCTGCACGGCGTGACCTGCACGCCGTAACCTACACAGTGCGACAGTCACAGTTTGCCCTACAGCGTGTGACGTACCTTTATAGGGGTCAATAGAAAGAGTGATGTACAATTTCCCCGAAAAGGAAATATGTTTTGTGCTTAAAGTGAGTTTCTCCCAAGGGGTTGCAGTGTGACACTCTATGTAGCAGCCTCTACTGTCACACCCATGTACACTGGTACTGACTCACCACCAGGGGGTGCAGTGTGACACTGTATGTAGCAGCCTCTATTGTCACACCCATGTACACTGGTACTTACTCACCACCAGGGGGTGCAGTGTGACACTATATGTAGCAGCCTCTATTTTCACACCCATGTACACCAGTACTGACTCACCACCAGGGGGCGCACTGTGACACTCTATGTAGCAGCTTGTATTGTCACACCCATGTACACCAGTACTTACTCACTACCAGGGGGCGCATAGTGACACTGTCTGTAGCAGCCTCTATTGTCACACCCATTTATACTGGTATTGACTCACCACCAGAGGGCGCACAGTGACACTGTATGTTGCAGCATCTATTGTCACACCCATGTACCCTGGTAGTGACTCACCACCAAGGGGTGCAGTGTGACACTGTATGTAGCAGCCTCTATTGTCACACCCATGTACACTGGTATTTACTCACCACCAGGGGGTGCAGTGTGACACTGTATGTAGCAGCCTCTACTGTCACACCCATGTACACTGGTACTGACTCACCACCAGGGGGTGCAGTGTGACACTGTATGTAGCAGCCTCTATTGTCACACCCATGTACACTGATAGAGACTCACCACCAGGGGGTGCAGTGTGACACTCTATGTAGCAGCCTCTATTGTCACACCCATGTACACTGGAACTGACTAACCACCAGGGGGTGCAGTGGGACACTATATGTAGCAGCTTGTACTGTCACACCCATGTACACTGGTACTTACTCACCACCAGGGGGTGCAGTGTGACACTATATGTAGCAGCCTCTATTGTCACACCCATGTACACTGGTAGTTATTCACCACCAGGGGGTGCAGTGTGACACTGTATCTACCAGCCTCTATTGTCACACCCATGTACACCAGTACTTACTCAGCACCAGGGGGTGCAGTGTGACACTATAAGTAGCAGCCTCTATTGTCACACCCATGTACACTGGTACTGACTCACCACCAGGGCGCGCAGTGTGACACTGTATGTAGCAGCCTCTATTGTCACAGTCATGTACACTGGCACTGACTCACCACCAGGGGGTGCAGTTTGACACTGCATGCAGCCGCCTCTATTGTCACACCCATGTACACTGGGAATGACTCACCACCAGGGGGTGCAGTGTGACACTATATGTAGCAGCCTCTATTGTCACACCTATGTACACTGGTACTTACTCTGCACCAGGGGATGCAGTGTGACACTGTTTGTAGCAGCCTCTATTGTCACACCCATGTACACCAGTACTTACTCACCACCAGGGGGTGCAGTGTGACACTGTATGTAGCAGCCTCTACTGTCACTCCCATGTGCACTGGTACTAACTCACCACCAGGGGGTGCAGTTTGACACTGTATGCAGCCGCCTCTATTGTCACACCCATGTATACTGGTAGTGACTCACCACCAGGGGGTGCAGTGTGACACTGTATGTAGCAGCCTCTATTGTCACACTCATGTACTCTGGTAGTGACTCACCACCAGGGGACGCACTGTGACACTCTACGTAGCAGACTCTATTGTCAGACCCATGTACACTGATACTTACTCAGCACCAGGGGGTGCAGTGTGAAACTGTATGTAGCAGCCTCTATTGTCACACCCATGTACACCAGTACTTACTCAGCACCAAGGGGTGCAGTGTGACACTGTATGTAGCAGCCTCTATTGTCACACCCATGTACACTGATAGAGACTCACCACCAGGGGGTGCAGTGTGACACTGTATGTAGCAGCCTCTACTGTCACACCCATGTACACCAGTACGTACTCAGCACCAGGGGGTGCAGTGTGACACTGTATGCAGCAGCCTCTATTGTCACACCCATGTATACTGGTAGTGACTCACCACCAGGGGGTGCAGTGTGACAGTGTATGTAGCAGCCTCTATTGTCACACCCATGTACACTGGTACTGAATCACCACCAAGGGGTGCAGTGTGACACTGTATGTAGCAGCTTGTATTGTCACACCCATGTACACCAGTACTTACTCACCACCAGGGGGTGCAGTGTGTCACTGTATGTAGCAGCCTCTATTGTCACACCCATGTACACTGGTACTGACTCACCACCAGGGGGTGCAGTGTGACACTGTATGTAGCAGCCTCTATTGCCACACCTATGTACACCAGTACTTACTCAGCACCAGGGGGTGCAGTGTGACACGGTATGTAGCAGCCTCTATTGTCACACCCATGTACACTGGTACTTACTCACCACCAGGGGGGTGCAGTGTGACACTATATGTAGCAGCTTGTACTGTCACACCCATGTACACTGGTACTTACTCACCACCAGGGGGTGCAGTGTGCCACTATATGTAGCAGCCTCTATTGTCACACCCATGTAGACTGGTAGTTATTCACCACGAGGGGGTGCATTGTGACACTGTATCTAGCAGCCTCTATTGTCACACCCATGTACACCAGTACTTACTCACCACCAGGGGGTGCAGTGTGACACTGTATGTAGCAGCCTCTATTGTCACACCCATGTACACTGGTACTTACTCACCACCAGGGGGTGCAGTGTGACACTGTATGTAGCAGCCTCTATTGTCACACCCATGTACACCAGTACTTACTCAGCACCAGGGGGTGCAGTGTGACACTGTATGTAGCAGCCTCTATTGTCACACCCATGTACACCAGTACTGACTCACCACCTGGGGGTGCAGAGTGACACTGTATGTAGCAGCCTCTATTGTCGCACCCATGTACACTGGTACTGACTCACCACCAGGGGGTGCAGTGTGACACTGTATGTAGCAGCCTCTATTGTCACATCCATGTACACCAGTACTTACTCACCACCAGGGGGTGCAGTGTGACACTGTATGTAGCAGCCTCTATTGTCACACCCATGTACCCTGGTACTTACTCAGCACCAGGGGGCGCAGTGTGACACTGTATGTAGCAGCCTCTATTGTCACATACATGTACACTGGTACTGACTCACCACCAGGGGGCGCAGTGTGACACTGTATGTAGCAGCCTCTATTGTCACCCCCATGTACACCAGTATTTACTCGGCACCAGGGGGCGCAGTGTGACACTGTATGTAGCAGCTTGTATTGTCACACCCATGTACACTGTTACTGACTCACCACCAGGGGGTGCAGTGTGACACAGTATGTATCAGCCTCTATTGTCACACCCATGTACACTGTTACTGACTCACCACCAGGGGGTGCAGTGTGACACTGTATGTAGCAGGCTCTATTGTCACCCCCATGTACACTAGTCCTGACTCACCACCAGGGGGCGCAGTGTGACACTCTATGTAGCAGCCGCTATTGTCACCCCCATGTACCCTGGTACTTATTCAGTACCAGGGGGTGCAGTGTGACACTCTATGTAGCAGCTTGTATTGTCACACCCATGTACACCAGTACTTACTCAGCACCAGGGGGTGCAGTGTGACACGGTATGTAGCAGCCTCTATTGTCACACCCATGTACCCTGGTACTTACTCAGCAGCAGGGGGCGCAGTGTGACACTATGTAGCAGCTTGTATTGTCAGACCCATGTAAACTGGTACTGACTCAGCACCAGGGGGCGCAGTGTGACACTGTATGTAGCAGCCTCTATTGTCACATCCATGTACACCAGTACTTACTCACCACCAGGGAGTGCAGTGTGACACTGTATGTAGCAGCCTCTATTGTCACACCCATGTACCCTGGTACTTACTCAGCACCAGGGGGCGCAGTGTGACACTGTATGTAGCAGCCTCTATTGTCACACCCATGTACACTGGTACTGACACACCACCAGGGGGCGCAGTGTGACACTGTATGTAGCAGCCTCTATTGTCACCCCCATGTACACCAGTACTTACTCAGCACCAGGGGGCGCAGTGTGACACTGTATGTAGCAGCTTGTATTGTCACACCCATGTACACTGGTAGTGACTCACCACCCGGGGGTGCAGTGTGACACAATATGTAGCAGCCTCTATTTTCACACCCATGTACACTGTTACTGACTCACCACCAGGGGGTGCAGTGTGACACTGTATGTAGCAGCCTCTATTGTCACCCCCATGTACACTAGTCCTGACTCACCACCAGGGGGTGCAGTGTGACACAGTATGTAGCAGCCTCTATTGTCACACCCATGTACACTGTTACTGACTCACCACCAGGGGGTGCAGTGTGACACTGTATGTAGCAGCCTCTATTGTCACCCCATGTACACTAGTCCTGACTCACCACCAGGGGGCGCAGTGCGACACTCAATGTAGCAGCCTCTATTGTCACCCCCATGTACCCTGGTACTTATTCAGTACCAGGGGGCGCAGTGTGACACTCTATGTAGCAGCTGTTATTGTCACACACATGTACACCAGTACTTAGTCAGCACCAGGGGATGCAGTGTGACACGGTATGTAGCAGCCTCTATTGTCACACCCATGTACCCTGGTACTTACTCAGCAGCAGGGGGCGCAGTGTGACACTATGTAGCAGCTTGTATTGTCACACCCATGTACACTGGTACTGACTCAGCACCAGGGGGTGCAGTGTGACACTGTATGTAGCAGCCTCTATTGTCACCCCCATGTACCCTGGTACTTACTCAGCAGCAGGGGGCGCAGTGTGACACTATGTAGCAGCTTGTATTGTCACACCCATGTACACTGGTACTGACTCAGCACCAGGGGGCGCAGTGTGACACTGTATGTAGCAGCCTCTATTGTCACCCCCATGTACCCTGGTACTTACTCAGCAGCAGGGGGCGCAGTGTGACACTATGTAGCAGCTTGTATTGTCACACCCATGTACACTGGTACTGACTCAGCACCAGGGGGCGCAGTGTGACACTGTATGTAGCAGCCTCTATTGTCACCCCCATGTACCCTGGTACTTACTCAGCAGCAGGGGGCGCAGGGTGACACTATGTAGCAGCTTGTCTTGTCACACCCATGTACACCGGTACTGACTCAGCACCAGGGGGCACAGTGTGACACTGTATGTAGCAGCCTCTATTGTCACCCCCATGTACCCTGGTACTTATCAGCAGCAGGGGGCGCAGTGTGACACTATGTAGCAGCTTGTATTGTCACACCCATGTACACTGGTACTGACTCAGCACCAGGGGGCGCAGTGTGACACTGTATGTAGCAGCCTCTATTGTCACCCCCATGTACCCTGGTACTTACTCAGCAGCAGGGGGCGCAGGGTGACACTATGTAGCAGCTTGTCTTGTCACACCCATGTACACTGGTACTGACTCAGCACCAGGGGGCGCAGTGTGACACTGTATGTAGCAGCCTCTATTGTCACCCCCATGTACCCTGGTACTTACTCAGCAGCAGGGGGCGCAGGGTGACACTATGTAGCAGCTTGTCTTGTCACACCCATGTACACTGGTACTTACTCACTCCAGGGGGTGCAGTGTGACACTGTATGTAGCAGCTTGTACTGTCACACCCATGTACACTGGTACTGACTCACCACCCGGGGGCGCAGTGTGACACTCTATGTAGCAGCTTGTACTGTCACACACATGTACACCAGTACTGACTCACCACCAGGGGGTCTGTTTGCTGGTAATAGGTTGGTTGGTTGTTAGAGTCTTACGTCCTGGCAACATCTAAGGTCATATCATGACGGCACCAACTTGTGACAGTGCGCACTCATGGTGACTTTATAGTGCTTCCCCACTGGGAGCCCAGGTCGCAGCACTATGAGCTGATATCTCACATTATCCTGAGACTGAGGCAACCAGTCTTTGCCATATCCTAATAATGCTGAGGGCCTGGTTGGGAAGCGACAAGTACTAATTTAGTAAGTTATTGTCTTGACTCGACAATGGTTCGACAATGACTCGACAATGGTTCGAACTCCCGATCTCCCACACGAGAGGCCTGCGCTCTAGCGATTCGGTCACGACGCCCGGTCAGGCCTTGAGAAGACTACATTGATGGACACGGAATGGGATAGGGTTATTTTGATTTGAGTGTAGTGTAGTGAGGGCACTCTACGATCATATGAAATATGTGAAATAACACATACACAAGTTAGCGTGAAACTCAAAATCAGCGGATTGTGCAATTTTACCGTGTACAGACAATTACCGTGCTTTTTACATCTATACCTTCTAAGTGTCACAAGTTGAACCAACTTTGCTTAGTGATGAAACAGGAAAAGAAACAAAATCCAGGTCACTTATTGCGACAGGCAAAAATAAACAATTTGACAAGTGAGATGTGCTGGACGCCTACTGCCTGCTTGGGTGCATTGTGGAATCCTGCAGCTGTCACCTGACTGGTTTGGGTTGTTCGTAACCTGTTCGATCACAGGCTGCAAAACTGCAGCATTGAATCGGCACCGATAAATCGGTCCGATTTTGGATGAAATATAAACTTCAATTTAACACAGTCAGAGCACTTGAGTCTGGGTGCCAAAGGGCTGGCGACACAGGAAAGGAGAAGAGGGAACCCGCAGCAAAAGAGCCCAGTGAAGCAGTGAAAGGGAAAAGGGCCGCAAAAACAACTCCTTTGATCAGGAGGGGAAGTAAGCCCGGGAGAAAACAAAATGGGTAGGAATGACGAAAGAGAAGTGGGGACAGTTGCGTCAAAGAGCCGTTCCTCCTTGCTCTGTGGTGACCAGTCGGCGAGCCAGAGACACAAACGGAGTAAGGCGGTGGGAAGTGAAAAGCTGGCCAGCCGCCCCCTGCAGTATTTTTATTAGACATATCCAGGAGAGGAGACGGGCAGCTGACGGGAGAGAGACGAGGTGTGGATGAAGTGGGGTTCGGACAGCAAGTGTTGCACTCACCTTGTCTACAGCGTCCCTCAGGGTGTGCCTCTCGAGCAGCTCGGATACCCGCAGTCCAATCACCTCCCACACTGCGTAGCGAGCCGGCAGCGCCACCTGCGGGACGCGGAGGAACTAACATGAGGCGTCAGGGGTCGTCCAACGTTATCAACAGTTTCATGGGTTGCATATAGGGTACGGAAGGATGTAAGTGGGTCGGGGGGGGGGGGGGTCAAACACACCTTTTATGGCTTTAGATAATGACAATGTTGATATCTTCGTTTATTTGCTTTTGTTAGGGTTATTCATAACTTTGTATTTTTATTCTCTTTTCATTTCATTATCAAAATTGGCGTTCGTTATTATTAGGATAGGGCAAGGACTGGTTGGTTCAGTGTCAGGATAATGTGATTGACTGGGATATCGGGTCATGGTGCTGGCGGCATGGTCCCCTAGTGGGGCAGCACTATAAAGTTGACATGAATGCGCATTGCCACAGGCCGGTACCCGTCCTGACATGCCCTTAGATGTTTGATTGATTGATTGGTGGTTGGTTTATGCCGTGTCGGCAGCATAGGCCATATTCACGGCGAGAAATGTTTGTTTTTTGTTCAAACCATCGCTTTTACATGCAAAAGCAGAGAATCAATTATGTGCCAATAGACACTCATTAAATTAGAAAGCTCACAATCATATATTTGTGGTCAAGGGAAACAAATTCCCATAGAAAAAGAAAAGTTTCATTAATAATTGATAGAATCTATTTAGTAAACTATATGAGGTGGTACCGTCCAGCTGCCCTCAAAAAGGCTAAAATGTATTCCTGTTTTACTTGAGTAAAAAGGTCACGCATACTGTCTGCAGTGTAGAACTGTTGGCGCAGGGCAAAAGAAATCAACGTAACTTAGTCAAATGTGTTTGAGTGTCAGCGGGGACTGACACCCAATACATTCAGGGGGAGGTTCCCCCTTGAGCAGAAAAGCATGTGTAAGCCACGAGTGGCCAATACGGCAGCAGCTAAGGACCACTTGGTCCCGCTCCTTAGATGTTGCCAGGACGTAAAACTCGGACAACGAACCTGGTGGAAACAAAGGCATGGGGAACAGGCATGAAACAACCTCATGAGTTCTTCTTCTCATTGGAAATCACATGTAATATTTGGTATTCAGATATAATCGCCAATTCATTTAGGCAAACTCTGACCCCATAGACTGCAGGTTCTATTTAATTTACTCAATATCACCTTCTATACAGCAACTAATGCTTATGAAGTGCATCGGTATGTAAGTTACATATGTGTGTTGGGGTGTTAGGTCCTCACAACATCTAAGGACATTCATGTCAAAAAGAGCACCCACTTGTGGCAGTACACTCTCATAGAAACTATAGCCCTGCCTTACTGGGAGAGCAGGCTGCCAGCACCATGCTCCAATATCCCACTCAGTCACATTATCCTAACACTGCGCTAACCAGTCCTTGTTATATCCTACTAGTCCTAGTAATGCCTAGCGCCAGGATAGGTAGTGACAAAGATAATTTTTTATAAATCATTGGTTTAACTCGGCCAGGATTCAAACCTCCCGCACGGGAGGCCTGGGTGGGCTCTTAGCACATCGGCCACCGCGTCCACAATTATGTTGAATCAAAATTAGAAAATTGTTTTAGTTTAATAGAATGTGCTGCTTTCCTCGCACTATGCGGCCTTAAGCCACGCCAACTTTTACACACTCAACTAGGCTTGAAGAAACCCTGACTGCACAGATAGCAGGCCCTGATAGCGGCCGCCAACCTGTAGGGTTTGCCGGGTATCAGCTGTAGGCACCGATAAGCAGATAAGCAGATAATCCAGATTAGCCGCTTGTCACAGGCGTGACAGGGACCATGAACCGGCGTGCCTGCCCGGGTCAGGTGAGGAGGGTGGGGGTGGGGGGGAGGGGGTAGTGGGGGGAGGGCACAATGTAATATGTTTGAGGATAAAACAGGACCATAGTTCAGTGGTAACTACATACAATAATAGATGGGGACATGAGTGTAGCGAGTTCATTAATAACTGCATACAATTCGATTTTTGGCAATAACATCCACCACCACCACGAGCACCACCAGGTCAATGATGCACACACACACAATGCAATGACAAAAGATGGCTAGGATAAATGCACCCTATGACTTCTACAAACCACCACCATCACCACCACCACCAGCACCACCACCTGCACCATCACCAACCCGCTCAATGATGTCACTGTATTGGTTGTTGGGGGGGGGGGGGATGCTGGAGTGGCAGATGTTACTGCTAAAAGTCTCTCCCCTCCTCCCTCCCAGATTGTAGTTTTAGCAGTAACATCCACCACCACCTCTATCACCGACCCGCTCAATGAGGTCATTGTATGGATTATTTTGTTGGCGGGGGGGGGGGGAGCTGGGGAGCCGATGTTACTGCTGAAAGTGTCTACTCCCTCCCTCCCCGATTCAATTTTAGCAGTAACATCCACCATCACCACCACCACCACCCAGCTCAATGATGCACACACACACAAAACAATAACAACAGATGGCTAGGATAAATGCACTCTATGACCTCTACCAACACCAACTAGCTCAATGACGTCACCGCTTCGGGTTTTCGGGAGGGAGTTTGGGGGGAAACACACACACACAAAATGACAGATGGCTAGGATAAATGAACTCTATGACCTCTACCAACACCAACTCACTCAATGACATCACACACAATCATACACATCATCGCATAATAACAATACCTAAAGTAGGTCAGCTAAGGTCAAACGGGTCATCTAAGGACCAACAATCCCTTCGACACACATGGACACTCTCAGAAGGGGTCATCTAAGGTCAATGGACTCTCTCAGAGGGGGCATTTAAGGTCAATGGACTCTCTCAGAGCCAGGATTACGTAATTGTACGCTCAAAAGAACCCTCCTATACTACTTCTAGCATGGAGGTAGTATATGTACACAACATACATATGCACACACTCTTGGCCGGCCACACAGAATAACAATAGAGGATTTCCATTTGCCCCCTCTGCTGATTATCGGAATATTTTACAATGGTTCACAATATGGTACATAATGTGCTTCACAATGTGGTTTGTGATATGGTTTACTGTCCGATTCATTGTGCATGTTATGCTGTAACATGTATAATTTGTCACAACAACTGATCTCTGGACTAACCACGTAAAATATAACCATAGCCATCACCAGTTCCCCTGCTGAGAATCAGCTATCCTAGTATTACATCAGGAGAATACCTAGATAAAGGATTCACCCGGTACTCGCAGTACACGGGTGAACGACAACGCAGTCTAAATACTGGCGAAAATAGCTTTAGTATGGAACAGGGAGTAGAATGCCTGCCTCCAGTATCAAATGGATACTTACATAGGTGCAGAGTTGGTGAAATGGGAGAGAATGCAAAAAGACAAGATGGTGGCCACAGAACGCTGTCGATTTCACTTTTAAATTGCATTAAACTAAATATTATATTATATTTTTCAACTCAAAGGTAGCGGGCTATCAATAAGAGATATGTAAAGAATACATGTTGCTTCTTAGATTGTGAAATTAGGCTCTCAATTCATTTACCCATTTTTTTCGACAGCTTTTACATAGCGTTGGTTTGTACCCCTACGGCAGCAGTACGGGGTGAATCTTGTGTCTAGAGAATACCGTGCCTCCCTTAACAAGTTAACTAGCCTTAAATTAATAGAAACAATCTCTACACGCTAGTTCCTGACCTAAATCCCTCAATCCTGATAGTATTATAGTAACACGCACCGGAAACTGGCTAGTGGCAGCTATCCTAGCAACGCGTCACAGAAAATGCAAGATGACCCAGTATCCGTAGTAACTTAATGCAGTTATTGTAAAAACAAATACAAACTCTCATAGTAACGTAGTTAATGTGGTATTCCTTCGCATCCGTTTAGTCAGTTATTCGCTTGAGGTCAGACAGATAACAGTCAACTGACACTGAATTCCTTACCGCCCACCCTCCCAATAACCTTGAGGTGTTGGCCGAGTGTCAGAGTCTTAATGTCAGTCTTTTCGGTATTTTGTATGTGTAATAAACAATATTAAAAACTGTGTGTTATCCTTGATAGGGACGACCTACACATGTTTGATAGCTCAAGCTATCTGTAGTCCCCCTATACCATGAGTTAATGGTTATCTTAAAGTCACTCGATATAATCTTGCTAGGTATAGACATTGTTGTTTAAAGATATGGCTGATAGTAGTCATACCTTCCAATCTTAAAAGAGTTAACTGGTCTTTAAAGCCACTGTTTCTTCATCTTCAGAGTTAAAAAGTATCTATGTTAGTAAAAACTGTCTATGATGCACACGGCATGTTATTTTCACTAGACGGAAACTAGTAAATGTTGGTCCACTGAATATCTGTTGTTGTGTTATGAATTATGCACACACGTGGACATATGACACACCTGCACACACATGTACTTATGACACACCTGTACACACATGTGCTTATGACACACCTGTACACACATGTGCTTATGACACACCTGTACACACATGTACTTATGACACACCGGTACACACATGTACTTATGACACACCTGTACACACATGTACTTATGACACACCTGCACACACATGTACTTATGACACACCTGTACACACACATGCTTATGACACACCTGCACACACATGTACTTATGACATGCCTGCACACACATGTACTTATGACACAACTGCACACGCATGCACTTATGACACACCTGCACACACATATACTTATGACACACCTGCACACACATGTACTTATGACATGCCTGCACACACATGTACTTATGACATGCCTGCACACACATGTACTTATGACACAACTGCACACACATGCACTTATGACACACCTGCACACACATATACTTATGACACACCTGCACACACATGTACTTATGACATGCCTGCACACACATGTACTTATGACACACCTGCACACACATGTACTTATGACACAACTGCACACGCATGCACTTATGACACACCTGCACACACATATACTTATGACACACCTGCACACACATGTACTGACGGATCAGACGAAGGTGAAGGGCAGAATAATTTGTTTGCTGTTGAAGATGGATTTTGACTGGAGCTGGTAAATGTCGATAGTAGCTGATGACCGTAGAGATAGCCGGCGATGTCTACTAGGTAGCCTCATATGAATTTGGACAGAAACAGACTACCTGTGGCCGAAAGCGGAAAAGTTTTCTTTATTGAAGCAAGAGCAACATCAGCACAAGCATACTACTTTAACTGGAAATAAGCGCTTTTGGCTGAAATACATTGAGTTGACTGGAACAGAGAACAACTTAGATCTTGTTTTGTGAAACGAGCCACTTTTCACAGAAGCAGATGATTTAGACTGGAGCAAACGAGCTGTCATGGAAACGGAGAACTATTGACGGAAACGAACACTTTGACTGAAGTATGCTAATTTTGACTATAGTAGACGACTTTTGTCAAGAACCGGGTGCACTTTGCTAGCAGCTGATGATTTTTGATCATTTAAAAGAATGTAATGATTTGAAAAGAAGCGACACAGACAAGGAAGTGCAGGTAAACATTCAGTTAAGAGTGCATAGACATGTCCAGGCCCGCGCTAGGGAGCACCCTTTGTAGTATGGGTGGGTGGGTGAAAAAGGTCAGTGGAGGAGAGGTGCTTGTGCATTGTTGGCTCACCGAGAAGTGCCGAGAATGGTGGCAGCCCGGCTTGTAGCTGCTAGTTTGCAGTGTGACAGTGTGTCGTCCTGCAGCCAAACAGCGCACGCACTGACCTAGATACATATGCTGACGTCATATGAAATAGGTCTATCTCAACCCACCAATACACGCCACCCCGCTAGTGACATCTGTCGGCAGAATCTGGAACCACTCATTTGGCGGCACTTTGTACAGGCGATGCCGATATTCTCAACAAATATAAATATTTCCTTCAAATGAGGAAGCTTATTCACGATAATGTAATAAGAGGTGTCTTCAAAAGTATCCTACCTGACATATTATCGATTGGCAGCTCCTTTTTCCAAGTAATTTGCAAATAAAATCAATCAAATGTGGAGGCCTCTGTTTCTGGATTCGCTGTACAAATCCGGATTTCCAGTTATGGAAAATACCCGAATAGAGTAGTTCCATATTCTGCCGATAGATGTCACTAGCTTAACTGGCGGGGTGCGGCGAGGGAGGGTTGGTTGTTGGATTGTTACGTCCTGGCAACATCTAAGGTCATATCAGGACAGGTACTGACTTGTGACAGTGCGCACTCAGGGTGACTTTATAGTGCTTTCCTTCTGGGAGATCAGACCACCAGTACCATGATCTGATGTCCCACTCACAGTCACATTATCCTGACACTGAGCCAACCAGTCCTTTCCCTATCCTAATAAATGCTGAGCACTAGACTAGGAACCAACACGGATACATGTTTAGGTCATTGGCTTGACTCGACCTGGGTTCGATGGTTCGAATCCCATGATCTCCCAAAATGGGAGACGGACGCTCAACTCATTCGGTGGGTGAGTTGAGCATCCGTCCCCTGTTTTGGGAGATCGGGGGGTCCGAACCCATGGGTTCGTGGGTTCGAACCCTGGTCGAGTCTAACCAATGACTTAAAAACTGATACTTGTCGCTTCCTAGCCTGGCGCTTATAATTAGTAGGATAGGGCAAGGACAGGTTCGCTCAGTGTCAGGATAATGTGACTGAGTGGTATATCAGATCATGGTGCTGGCGGCCTGATTTCCCAGTGGGGCAGCACTATAAGGTCGCCATGAGGGCGCACTGTCACAAGTCGGTACCCGTCCTGATATGACCATAGATGTTGCTAGGAGGTAAAACAACAACACACAAACATTCGGTGGGGGGAAGGGAGGGAAGGAAGGAGGGAGGGAGGCATGATGTTCCCTCCGAATCAAACAGAACGTTAGCATTTTGACGAATAAATCAAAAGAACGAAGGAACCACTTAGTACAGGAACAGACTATTTATTTACTGCAGCAGACGACTTTTGGGCAAAGCAGACGACTTTTGAATGAAGCAGACGACTTACCTGGCAGTCCTGCAGTAGGAATCCGTGGCTGTGTGTGAAGTGGAACTGGGACAGGAGTGACGACTCCATGCTCCTCGGGTCAGATGTCGTCTGCCGCCGCCCTGCTCCTCCCGCGCGCCAAACACGCTGCGCTCAGGGACCCCCAACGCGCTCATCATCAGTCATTGTTCACATGAAAAAGGAGAAAGCAGAAGTACAATACTTATGAGGTGCTTTCCCCATTCCCCATTCCCTCATTCCGCTTTACCAAACCCTGTGCTTGTTTCTCAGTCATATTTTTGTCCGAATTTACGCGGTGGGCTTATATGATATATACATATTTTGTATTCTTCTAAAAACTAAAATAAAATGGTGGGGGTGGTAGTTTTGGGGCTGTTTGGATAAAGAAATTAGTTTTTGCCGGATTTTAATTAATTTAATTTTAAGTCATAATTGCTAGTAGGAAAAGGGATTGGTGGGATTCAATTTTTTCGTGGTAATGTCTAAGAAACAAGATTATTTTATTGGTTTTTAAACAAAAATTGATCTTATTGGTGTAGGACGCGCCTCTCATCCCACCTGGGGAGAAGCCTGTGTGTCCGTTTCCGAGGAGTGGTTGTCTTGTTTGCCTGTTTATTGGGGTTTATCTTTCTATTAACTTCCCCCTGTGGTCACCTCTGACAAATTGGATTTCCACCGCAGTGTATAATTTACAGCATCATCAAAGGCCATTTGCTCCCATACCATGTCTATGTGGTGTGAGGGGGTAGAAATCCCTTGGATCGGTAAAAGTCTAGTCTCAGGCTTTCTATCTACAAACTGTCTACTGGTGAAAACAAGTCTATTCAGACTTATCCATGATAGGCAATATAAATATTCAAGGAAAAAAATAAACATCAGATGTCGTATCAGGACGGGCATCCACTTGTGATACGGCACACTTATTCCGGATTGTTAGTGCTGCCTTCTAGACGGTGAGACGGTATTCAAAAATGTGTTCGACATAGCAAAGAATAGTGTTATTACATAATAAACTAAATAACACTTATTATATTTTATATATAGGCTATTGAGTCACTTTTTGTATTTATGTAAAGCTCATGAAAACGTTGCACGGCTAGAATCTATCGTGAGATGTTGAACATGTTGGACGACCCGGGTTTCTATGAACAACAAAAACGCCACAACATAATTTGTCTGTAATCGTGAGGCCGATAAAACTGGGCACACTACGCGACGCGATAACGACGCGTTAACAGAGCGACCCTTATGGGGATGTCTTGTTTAAATACAAGCAAAAACTGCCTGGGCTGAATCTAAACAAGCTGTGGACTCATATCCTACACACGGTCCCACAACCGGAATGTTCGTCGCCGCCGTCAGATTGTAAAATATTCCGACTTTTTAGGTGTGGTTCATAAATAAATAATAGTTTTAATAAATTCTAAAATATCTACTTTTTACGAAACTCATATGTGAAGCATTAAGAAAACTATTTTAATCATATTTGAATCATCCAGTTATTTCAATAAAGTCATTATAATAATTTTCTAATTATATAAGTACCACTATAAAACCTCTCTAATAATACCTAATTCATTATATCATGTTGGTATATACATATGCATAATATTCAAACCAAGTTGTGAAACCATGGTAGATTATGTATATTAAGTGAAGTGATAATTAATATCAGATTGTTCTAAGATTCTACATCAAATATAACCACTGGAGATAAGAACTCTGGAAAATTACTGTATTGGTATATTTACATGTATTACTGAATTGAAGTCTGTTGGTATTATATATTGTATAAAGGGAGGTAAATGCTGAAACTAAGGACAGCATATACAGTTTCTGCAGATTGTGGTTTCTTCACCCAGACAAATAGCCTGTGAAGAATGCCACAGAATGGGTACAATAATTAAGTTAAGAAACTGAGTTCTGTGTGCCTGTTAGGGTATGATTTACAGATGCCAGTATCTGAGGGAGTGTTAGCACACAGGTGACAATGCATGGGGGATGTTGCTGTGTGTGTGTGAGGGTTTGCAGGACCTGCCAAAGCCAGGTGTCAGGCTGGAGGTGGGAGGTGGAATGTGTGTGTGGGGAGGGGGGGAGGGGTGAGTGTGTGTGTGTGTGGTCAGCCCTCCCTGCCCCACCTGGTGGCAGTTTGCTGAACTAAAGATGATGCAATATGTGATTCTCAAAGTAAGGCATGTAGAAACTCCTACTATTTTGGAGTTTTCCCAATCTAAGGGACTGGTGACCACTGGTGTTATGTAAAGATAAATAGGGTTGATACTCCCATGTAAGTGTGATTGGTGAACTTGATGGAAAATATGTATCTTCCTTGGGGTGGGTGGGTTGGCCCCCCACCCCCTTACCCAGCAGGGGGGAAGGGGCTGGTGGGAGTGGTGGGGGTCCACCCACTCCCACCCTGCCTCCCCCCACCACTGACTGGAGGAGTTCCTCTAATGAAATGCCATGTTACTGTCTCTGACTGAGGAGACTCCCAGCAACTGTGTACCTGTATTTGAATGTGTTCCATCTGAATAATAGAGCTGGGCAGGGGGTGTCGCAGGCAGATGACCTGGAGACAGCAGAGCAGCAGCAGCCAGCCACCCCTCCCTACTAGACTTTACCACACTTAATTTCTGTTGGGTTACTATTTCTTAGAACTGATATAGTAAGCAGATACAGTGAGCATATATAGTAAGCAGATATAGTAAACAGATATAGGAAGCAGATCATCGCTTGAGTAATATCATACATTACAGCTTTCCGGCCTCCACACACAGAAGTTAGGGTTCTATTTCCTATAAAGATTCTAGTGTGAGATGTCACATGCGTTGTGAATATTGTGTATTAGCATATGTATGTGTATGTATGTATATGTATGTATGTGTATGTATGTGTATGTATATGCATGTGTATGCATGCATATGCATGTGTATGCATGAGTAAGCATCCATATTAATGGGTATGCATGTGTATACATGAGTATGCATGGGTGTGCATGTGTATGTATGCATGGGTATGCATGTGCATGCATGTGTATGCGTATGTATGCATATGTATGTGTATGGATGTGTATGTATATGCATGTATAGGTATATGTATAACATTTATAATAGGCATAGGGGGTTCGGGTTCGGAGTGGGAGGAGATGGCTTGTCTTGCTGGTACAACATTAAGAAAAACCTACCCGAAATATTATTGTATTTGATTTATTTTATTGTTGGTTATCACTTTTTATTTCTATTCATATTATTTAAGGTAAGGCCGGTGCCGGAAGGCCTGGTGCCGGGTGGCCAGTAAGCTATGCTCATAAATAACACTGTAATTATGCATCTGATGCATAATCCCTACAAATATGGCATTTCTTGCTGGTACAACAACATTAACATTAAACTTACCATGTATATTATTGAATTTATATTGAATTTATTTTTGGTTATCACAAGCCATATTTGTGGTGATTATGCATCAGATGGATAATCACAGTGAATTATTTATTTGGTTGGCTGGAGGTTCCTCTATTGTTTGGGATTCATGGCTATACCAACCCAGTACTATCATGGGCAGTTCTGGCCTGTTTCCTATGTCTTGAATATCCAGGAAATTAGATATAATTGTTTGCTTTCTAGTCATGTATTCCAATATGAAAACATCCCACAACTCAATGTGCCACAACCATACTTGTGAACATGCATATTAATCCTATATAAAATTCGACCTTGGTAATTGAACAGGGGGTCGAATTAGATACTTTAACCACCATAGCCCAAACGAGGTAAGCTCCCCAACCTGATTAGATAATGACCTGTGACGTAAGCCCGGTTTGACCCAGCCTCTGTGGTCGGCAGTTCGGACTGTAACGTATTACACATACACACTTATACACACTTATACACACTTACATATTATTACACGGACCATCGTCACATTTGGGAGAGTCAACATTCACCAGTCCTGAATCTAGGCCAACCTGCCGAGATGTTTAAACGGGATACTCTCCACTAGCTGACGTCATGTCGGACATACCCCCCCCCCCCCCCACCTGACTCTGTGACGTCAGGCACTGTGAGATACGGTTCTCCTGGTCTTTAAAGTGACCAGATATAGGTCGCTGAGACACTACCCGTACTCCGCAAATGCTCCCCAAGCATACGTTTGCCAGTTTTCAGTTTATGCAACCACATATGTGGGGGGAGAGTGCTGACATTGGTTGCTTCTGTTGTGTTTTATTTAGTCCAGCAGCACTGACACTTTTAGACAACCATATAGAGAAAAAGATTTTAGAAATTGCAATCGAAAATGATACATATCAAGTTCAAATGTTTATTTATCATAACCAGCTACTTTTTGTGTGAATAATTGATTAAATGATGTAGATTAATAGACTTTAAAAGTTGAATTGAGAGCTTTCTGTGGCTGCCATCTTGGTGGTTGCCATGGCTTCCCCTGTGTGTGGGGAACCCCTCTAGGTCATGTGATGAGGGAATCCCACTTATGATGTCATTCATACATCACAGACCTCAACTCTCCTCCCACATGTTCAGTGGCATGAACTGAACAAACTAAGCAAAGGTATGTTTGGAGAGCTTTTGATGCTGGATTCGTTTGTATCTGGGTGAGGTATAGCCGGCGACCTTAAGTGGTCAGACCGGTCAGACAATTATGATAGTACAGATCTTCACAGCAGTCCAGTTACTCCCACACCATTGTCTCCAGAATAGGATTGCTAAAGAACCCAATAGAATTATTAGTACATATATATTTATTTTAATACTTTTTGGTAGGAAAAGATACATAGCAATACCGTTTAATAAATACAATGTTTTAATTAAATTTCAAAATGCAAACGCCAACATGGTACCTGAAAAGAATAAGGAACCGGGAAAAGAAAGGAAAGGACAAGAATGAGGAGAAGGGAAAAGGGGGAAAGAGGG
Source organism: Branchipolynoe longqiensis (assembly GCA_030323885.1). Taxonomy (NCBI): domain Eukaryota; kingdom Metazoa; phylum Annelida; class Polychaeta; order Phyllodocida; family Polynoidae; genus Branchipolynoe; species Branchipolynoe longqiensis. The sequence continues at coordinate 12,040 of JASIRB010002087.1, read as the reverse complement.
AGGGGAGAGGAAGGGAGAAGGGAAAGGGGGAGGGGAGCGGGGTGGGGAAGGAGGAATAGAAGGGGATGGGGAGGAACAGAAATACGCCAATTACATGACGCGCCCAATGCTGTAGTGATGGAGATGGAATTGGTAATTATAAAAAAAGAAATAATCATTTTGGGGGTAATACAGTGTATTCATCAGAATATACATTTTGTGAGCACCGAGGTTTCCTGACGTTTACATGACATTGTAAATAGGTCAATATGCGGGTACTTAGGTATTGCGTATTAGTAGATTGTGAAGGGGGTTAGTGTGTTAGCCATAATAAGTTTAGTGTTATGGGCTAATGGGGGGGAGCAAGGCAGGGCAGAGGATCCACACCATAGCCGTGTTCACACACACAACTTTAGGCCGAACTAGATAAGGCGAACTAGATGAGGCGAACTAGGCGTGAAAGTGTGTCGTGTCCATACATGCAGTACTTGGGGTGGTTTAAGGCAGAAATCGACATCTGCGCATGAGCAAGTCCATACTAACCAGCTCCAGTTTTGGTTAGTCGACGTCACCACGAGAGAGTGTGGGTTCGACCTAGATATGTATCGACTGAATCGTATTGTTTTGGAATGGTCAAAACTTCTGCTGGGCAGTGAAAACCTACAAATAAATGATGAAAAATATATCTGTGCACAGCTAGCGGTTTCATAGACCAAATTATATAATATGCACTTTTGATCGACCAAAAAATCAACAAACTCATGTCTCAGCTGCGCGTGCTTAAGCCGCCTCAAGTAAACCGGTACCGTCCACACTAGCAAGTTGGGCCGACTTAAGCTAGTTCGCTTCATGTAAACCACCTCGCGTCGTGGTGTACTTGAAGCGAACTAGATGAATCGACTTAGCCCTAATTCGCTTCAGGATCGCGTCCACACTGCCAATGTGAGCCGACTTAGATAAGGCAAACTAGTTGAGGCGACTTAATGCCCGTGTGTGAACATGGCTCATGATGCTTGTTCTGGCCAGTGTGATGCATTGTGATCATTGACTTAAAGCCTTGGTAGCAAAGTGCACTTCTAATTGCAGATGGTAGTTTGTTTCACATCTTGCAGCATTTGAATATTGGTACCTTAGTTAGTTAATAATTAGAATATTGGTACCTTAGTTAGTTAATAATTAGAATATGGGTACCTTAGTTAATTAATAATTAGAATATTGGTACCTTAGTAGTTAATAATTAGAATATTGGTACCTTAGTTAGTTAATAATTAGAATATTGGTACCTTAGTAAGTTAATAATTAGAATATTGGTACCTTAGTTAGTTAATAATTAGAATATTGATACCTTAGTTAATTAATAATTAGAATATTGGTACCTTAGTTAGTTAATAATTAGAATATTGGTACCTTAGTTAGTTAATAAGTAGAATATTGCTACCTGAATTAGTTAATAATTAGAATATTGGTACCTTAGTTGGTTAATAATTAGAATATTGTTACCTTAGTTAGTTAATAATTAGAATATTGGTACCTTAGTTAGTTAATAATTAGAATATTGGTACCTTAGTTAGTAAATAATTAGAATATTGCTACCTTAGTTAGTTAATAATTAGAATATTGGTACCTTAGTTAGTTAATAATTAGAATATTGGTACCTTAGTTAGTTAATAATTAGAATATTGCTACCTTAGGTAGTTAATAATTAGAATATTGGTACCTTAGTTAGTTAATGATTAGAATATTGGTACCTTAGTTAGTTAATAATTAGAATATTGGTACCTTAGTTAGTTAATAATTAGAATATTGCTACCTTAGTTAGTTAATAATTAGAGTATTGCTACCTTAGTTAGTTAATAATTAGAATATTGGTACCTTAGTTAGTTAATAATTAGAATATTGCTACCTTAGTTAATAATTAGAATATTGGTACCTTAGTTAGTTAATAATTAGAATATTGGTACCTTAGTTAGTTAATAATTAGAATATTGGTACCTTAGTTAGTTAATAATTAGAATATTGGTACCTTAGTTAGTTAATAATTAGAATATTGGTACCTTAGTTAGTTAATAATTAGAATATTGGTACCTTAGTTAGTTAATAGTTAGAATATTGGTACCTTAGCTAGTTAATAAGTAGAATATTGCTACCTTAGTTAGTTAATAATTAGAATATTGGTACCTTAGTTAGTTAATAATTAGAATATTGGTACCTTCAATCAATCAATAGTTCCATCCTCTAGTCGAGGGTTGGATGCAATGGTTCTCCACTTGTCCCGATGTTGTGCTGTTCTGATAGACTGTGAATAATTCAAGCCTGTCCACTGTGAAATATTTGTAAACCATGATGTTCTTGGTCTCCTCTCCCTCTGCTGCCATTCACCTTCCCTCCAACAATGACGGTATATTGAACTCTGACGAATGATGTGGCCAAAATAAATAAGTTTCTTTGTCTGTATAGTGGCAACAAGCTTTTCTTATTTTTAATTTTTCTGAGAACTCTTTGTTGGTGATCTTCTTTGCCATGATATTTTCATCATCCTTCGATAAGTCCACATCTCAAATGCTGCTAAACGTTTGTACATTTTCTTAGAGATTGTCCATGTCTCTGCCCCATACATTAGAGTAGACCACACATAACACTGAAGAATACGCTTCCTTGTTTGGTACCTTAGTTAGTTAATAATTAGAATATTGGTACCTTAGTTAGTTAATAATTAGAATATTGGTACCTTAGTTAGTTAATAATTAGAAGAAAAGAAAACCAAGAGAGGATGAAAAAACGAACGCGATCCTTGTGGCAGTCTTCAGAAGTATACTTAGCAACAGGCAGGTTGGTTCTTATAGTCAGTACTTAGTAAGGGGCATGCCCCACAGTAGTAATATGCTAGTTCTTAATTTATGTACTATTTCATATGGGCTGGGAGTTTTGTGGATGGCAGCCAATCAGCATAGACCATCCAGGGTGGGTCGGAGGGTATGTTCTCTCAGCCAATAGGAAGGCTTCATTTGGTTAATTTATGCAAATGTATGTATCTAGGTCACGATTATGCCCAAATAAGGCTAAATGAAATTAGGTCACGTGTGGGTGGGTGACCTAGTTCTTTTTAGTACGAGTGCCATTTGGCGCTTAATGCTTGGTACCTGTGCAGTTTGCACACTATGAGGCCTTTTTTTGCTTTTTATCAAAAACAGTATGTGTGTGTGCACCGCACAAAAGGGGCGTGGCTTAATTATTATTGACAGTTGGTTTCAGCCAATGACCGTCGAGTATTCGGATGATTGACAGGTGGGCAATGTGCTTTCGGTTGTTTTTGTAAACAAAGCCACGTGCTTTTGGGGGGGTTTGCTGGGATTTGTAAACAAAGGTGGCCATTTAGTAAACAAAGCCACATGCTTTAGGGGGAGTATGGGGAGTTAGTAAACAAAGACGGCCATTTTTGTATTTTGATTGACAGTGCCAATGATCGTTGAGTATTCAATTTTTTTTAATTTGGCAGGCGGTTGCCAGAAGGCCAAGTGCTTTTGAGTTTTTTGTTGTTGTTTTTTGTGGTTGCTACACTAAATGAGTTCAGAAACCGGAAGTGTATGTTATCCAGTGTTGATTTAAAATTGTTGGTATTTGTCGCTGACGTAATGCGAGCCGAAACCCAGTGGGTTTTTTTGTGGTTGCTACACTAAAAGAGTTCAGAAACTGGAAGTGTATGTTATCCGGTGTTGATTTATAATTCTTGTATTTGTTGCTGTCGTAATGCAAGCCAAAACCTGGTGGGTTTTTGTGTGGTTGCTAGACTAAAAGAGTTCAGAAACCAGAAGTGTATGTCATCCGTGTTGATTTATAATTTTTTGTATTTGTTGCGGACGTAATGCAAGCCGAAACCCGAAACTGGAAGCATGTGAAGTTATCTTTTAATCTTTATATTTGCTGCTGACCTAATGCAATCCGAATCCGGAAGCATGCTGACTTCATTTATACCTTTAAAAACGAAAGAACACGAGAAGACAGAATTACACAATATTGCTTTTTTTATTAGATTTTTTTTATAGTTATTCAAATGACAAGTTCAATAATATTCATCAGAATCAGAGGATTCAGCTTTTGTTCCAATACAAATTTATTTACACATAGTAGGTACTTTTTTACGATTGGCAATTGTACTTGCAGCAGTGGTTACATACGCAGAAGAAGTTGCCATATTTGTTACCAATGCAGATATATTAGCCAATTGTTGTTAGATATCAGCATTCATTTCTGTAGAAAAGCAACATAATTCATGATCATAGAAATCTGCTTAGTATAATTTGATTGGAACCATAATGTTCTTGGTTTGTTTAGACCAGTTCTGAAATATTTTGATATTTTCAGAATCAGAATCCAAATCAGTTTCATCAAAATGCACAGTCGACTTCTTCTTTTTTTCTTTTTTATTCGTTGCAGCAACTTCCTTCTCAATTTGTTTGTCGTATTTTTTCAGCAGATAACCTGAGTAAAATGGTATTGGGTTTATTTGATGCAGTTCAGTTTTTCAAGTCTTTTTCATATTGTATAGTCGCTTTCGTTTCAACATATATTTTGGTTTTTGCTGTTAGTAATGCATTTTTGTGCAATGTCACTACTTGCGATAGTTGATCAGCTTGTGTATTACTATCAAATCATTTAATAGCGCTTTTGAGTCATTTTGCAGTCAGTTTTGGATTGCCTGTCTGACATGGTTGTCGAATAAAGTGTATACAGTGAGCCCCACAAGTTGAAGTAGTTATGTGTTGTAACTGTTTTTTGTTATACAACAATTTGTATTTTGATTGTTGTAAAAAAACATTGAAATGTTTATGGGCTTTTAAAGGTGGTAAGCCATAAGGACCGAAGAAATAGTAATGTTAAATGCAATCCAATGTGTTCCAGGGTTTTTGGCTAAATCAGTATTAGCGATGAAACAAGTGTTTGCCTCGGGATTTACAGGTATGCAGTCCTCAGGAAAGACGCCCAGGAACTTGTTTTTGCAATGGGGTGTTTGGTTCAAAAGCCTTGCGATGGTTGACGCGTTCATTTAGCTCAAGTGGTAATCCGTGACGGGTTGTCTGTCTTGAGTTAGGTAGAGTGTGTTGTCGTAAACCAGGTAGTTGACCAGACTTGTTGATACGGTTAATCCATTATTGAAAGTGATTTCCTCACGCAGTTGACCATTCTTAAGTAAGTTTGTTTGACACATATTGTTTGATCTGTCTGGAGTTAGATCGAATATGAATAGTGCGTAACCTCCAGCAAATGCTTTATAAGAAATGCTGCAGTTTCCATCACAATTAACTTGATCCAGGTTTCTGAAACGTGCATCATATTCACGAGCGTATATACTTCGTTGGAAACCTGGTTTGAATGAATCTGATGGAAACTTTTGTTCGCTCATGATAAATTGAAGACTTGTGATGGACAAGTGGAAGTATATGAGTGAGCCAAAGACCAGTATATACCCCCATGGGTGACTGGAGGTGCCCTATTGTTTGGGATTTACTGCTATACCAACACAGTACTATCATGGGCAGGTCTAGCCTGTATCCATATGTTGGAACCACTGAATTATTTCCTAATATTCACTGCTAATTTATTCAATCTGTTCCCAACTAAATATCCTGGAAATATTCAAGAAATTAGATATAATTTATTGATTTCTAGTGAGGTATTACAATCTGAAAACATCCCAAAACTCAGTATGCCACAACCATATTTGTGAACCTGAACACTGATCCTATATAAAATGCTACCTTGGTTATTGAACCGGGGGTCGAATGAGGTATTTAACCACCATAGTCCAATCGAAGTAAGCTCTCCAACCTGGTTACGTGTATCATGGGTAATTCTCGGGGCGGGAAAACGACGACTTTCTCATAAGCACTCACACCGCCTGTGCCGCCTCCTGTCGCATTGCGAGAACACTACCTTACCGTCCATACTGAGCCTACCCGGTCAGCAGCGGCTGAAATATGGTGGCGCCACCTAGCGGGAACTGCCCGAATCAAACTTGATACAGACTCAGTAACCTGATTATTTTCACACCGCTGAACAGTAGGTAATAGTCTCAACTTGGTAGTAGCATTGTCATCGTAGCTGTTAGTAGTTATGTTAGCTTTTTTTGGTGCCACATTTGCAACGTTTTGGTATATACCTACATCCTGCGCCAGTGTTAGTACAGATATTAAGTTAACACTGTGACTTTGGATACCGAATTTACGCTGTGCCTTTAAATTTAAATGTTACATAGTTTTGTTTGTTGTTGTTCTACGTTCTAGCAACATCTAAGGTCATATCAGGATGGGTACCGACTTGTGACAGTGCGCACTCATGGCAATTTTATAGTGCTGCCCTACTGGAAGACCAGGCCACCAGCACCATGACCTGATATCCCACTTAGTCACATTATCCTGACACTGAGCCAACCAGTCCTTGTCCTATCCTAATAATGCTGAGCGCCAGGCTAGGAAGTGACAAGTATAAATTTGTAAGTCATTGGTTTGACTCGACCAGGGTTCGAACCCACGACCCCATGATCTACCAACACGGGAGATGGACGCTCTAACTCATTCGGCCATCCCTTCTGGTCACACAAGTGCTACTTGGCCAGAAGACCAGCGTCCCAGCATTGAATCACATGGAAAAGCATGTAAATGCATGGTGGTGCTTCCAAGTTCAATATATCCGGTTGCAAATGCAAATGCATGGACAGCAAAGTGGATCGCTCAATGGACCGATCAGTGTGAATGTGAATGTCATGCCGCATACCACATATATATGGAATCCCACTTGTAGGCATTATAAGGCATCACAATGGCTGTCACCATAGAGAATGTGCTATTAACACTTTTTCAGATTTTTGTTATTGTTATTAAATCCGGTGATAAAAACAGGAGAAATTTCAATCACAGATCATTGGTCTTCCTCATTGCTCTATCCCAGTAATGTCAGGTGCCAGGATAGGTCGCGACAAGTATAAACCTTTAAGTCTTTGGTTTGATTCAGTCGGATTTGAACCGTAAAGGAACCTCATTACCTGCCACACCGGAAGCAGGTGCTCAATTCATTCGGCCATCCCGTCTGAATTTAATAAATAACATTACTTCAGTTAAAAATCATAGAACTTACACTACACTGGTGTTGGAGAAAAATTTGGTGGAAAAAAAGGGGAAATCTATGGTGATATTATCTGTAAATAATGTTGCTCCAATATTATTATCGTTATCTGAGTGATTATTGTCTTATATTCAATATCATAAAAGAATTCTTCAATAAAAGTGATCATAGAGAAAAAAATAGAAAGGAAATCGACTGAGATGTAGGCGATAATACAGTCACAAGGATAGTGGAATGCTCTTCAATAATAGTCTGTACTGACCCATCAGTGGAACGGAGCTAGGATAGTGTTTGGAGAGCACTGGATAAATTTTCGTCATTTTCCCTGCGATTCCCAGACAGTGCTCGCCTGGTGGGGTGGGGGGAGGGGTCCCCGTTTTCTGCGGAAATTCACCTCCATTCAGGATAAGGGAAGCACAAAACCGCCTTGCTGCCGATCCAACATCAGCCATCACAAGTCTGAGGTACATTTAAACGCTACAAGTGTACGTAGAATTTTGCACTATTATTAGGTAGTAGAAGGAGAGACAAACTTTACCGTTAGATTGCTTGTTTATTGGGGTTTTACATCTGAGATATGGTAGCTGGTATGCAGGTATTTCAGGTAGAGCAATACCTCAGGAAGTTTGATGCCCCTGCCCTGCAGAGTTGTAAACCACTGCCTTGTGATACAGGTTCTTGACAGAACCGAAGGCTAAGGGCGCAAACCCTAAACAGAAAACCATGTCACTGTGGCAGCATTAAGGGCGGTTGATGTATGGAACTCCCAACATCTCCCGACCAGCCACTGCAGGGACAAATAGTTTTGCGCCTGTCTTGACATGTTCTTGCCGGTGTGAAACCTCTATTTGCTCCCCGAGAGAGTGCCGCTGGTAACTTGCAAAAGCCAGCAGCACTTCAACACTTTTGCAGGCAGCTTTCATGAAATGTATACGGAGCCGAGGCCTGGACAGTGTACAGGCGACAGGTGAAAAAGCTGCATGCCTTCATGATGCAACATCTGCGTTCAATCATGAGGCTAACCTGGAAGGACAAAGTGACAAATAAGGAAATACTCAAACGGATGGGGCTGCCCTCTATGGAAGATCTTCTGATCAAAAAGAATCTCCGGTGGACTGGAGACCTCATGAGGATGTCATCAGACAGGCTACCAAAGCAGATCCTCTATTATCAACTGTCTTCTGGTTACAGAAAGAGAGGGTGCCCCCGTCTCCGGTTCAAGGATACCATCAAGAGAAACCTGAAGCTGAGAGACATTAATACCAACTCATGGACATCACTCTCACAGCAGAGAGCTAAATGGAGAGCGGCAGTCAAGTAATGAAAGCAGTCTTTGTTGCATCATGACCGACAGCATGATGATGATATCTGAGCAATTATTGTCTCATATTCAATATCATAAAACAAATTCTTCAATAAAAGTGATCACAGAGAAAAAATAGAGGGAAATCGACAGCGATGTAGGTGATAATACAGTCACAAGGATAGTGGAATGCTCTTCAATAATAGTTTGTACTGACCCATCAGTGGAAAGGAACTAGGATAGTGTTTGGAGAGCACTGGATAAACATGAGTTTCGTCATTTTCCCTGTGATTCCCAGACAGTGCTCGCCGGGACGGGGGAGGGGGCGGGGGGGATGTCCCCGTTTTCTGCGGAAATTCACCTCCATTCAGGATAAGGGAAGCCCAACACCAGCTTGCTGCCGACCCAACATCAGCCATCACAAGTCTGAGGTACATTTAAACGCTACCCATTAGAAAAAGTGGGCGAAAGGCAGGGTAAATGAAATGAGCACATAAATTCTTTATGGTGGCAGCAGTGGATGAAAATATAAACAAAAGTCATGAAGATACCTTTTCAGAAAGAACCAGTTTAAACACAAATGATGCAAGGGTATCTTAGAAAACAGGTAGGAGTATAAAATGTATATACCTGAAGTATGATGCTTGGTTTTGAGACAAGGGAATGCAGTCTGAAGAAACTATCCTATTATCACTCACACTCAAAATGGAAACAAAGGAGTGAGGTCAGTGGCTGCAGTTCCTAAATAGTGAGTAAGGTACAGTGTAACCTGTAATAGTGTGCATTCTGTCAAAAGAACACATTTAACTACAAGTATGGCACACGCTGCACTACCACCTTCTGAGCAGCTCAATATCCACAATGCGATGGCAGCTGAACTATGGAAAGAGTGAGAGGAAGCATAGATGCATTATGCAAGAGCTACTGGGTTGAATGATGAAGAAGAAACAGTGGAAGTGACAAGACCGTCTACAGTTATAGGTGCTCAGCCTAGGAGAGTGGTTGCTACATTTCAGTGTGAAGAAGCTGCAGATAACGACACAATCAAACCTGTGCTAGCAAAGTTTGGGGCATACTGCAAACCAAGGAAAAGTGTGCCTTTTGAGCCGTATAGAGTACAAGCGACACCAACAAGGTGGTGACCCAGATAGCACACAGCCGTCGGCCCGACGTCGGCTATTGGTCGCACCGTCGCCACTGACTTTCCACCGTTGTGCCACCGTCAGGCCGACGGTGGTGTTCCGACGTTAGGGTTCAATCCCTTTCCACTTTTGAGTCACCATCGGGCCACCGTCGGGACGACAGTGGTGTTCCGACATTAGGTTTCAATCCCTTTCCACCTTTGAGTCACTGTCGGGCCACCATCGGGCCTATGGCGGTAGCCCACCGCTGGTTTGCATTCATTTTCCACATTCGAGCCACCGTCGGCCCACCGTCGGGCCAACGGTGGTGTTCCAATATTAGGTTTCAATCCCTTTCCACTTTTGAGCGACCATCGGCCCACCATCGGGCTGACGGTGTTGATCCGCGCAAGCGCAGTTCTTTAAATTTCCGGCTCGAGTCGCCAGTGGAACACGTGCGATCGTTGAGCAGCATTCTTTTTCAACAAATAACTCCAGAAATCGGAGGAATTTTAAGGAATTATTAAACAGGTTTGTTTATTAATATGTTTAGATTATTTTGTAAAAGTTTTGTAATTTATTAGGATGTATTAATGGAATTATTCATGTTAATACGATTTGAACTACCCTCTACGGAATGTTGACGAAGAACCGCCATCTTGGTTTGTCCCAAGAAGACACTGTCACTATAGTGTCAATACGTACAGGTGCAAAATATTACTTTTATTCAAAATTAATAGATATCAGGAACCCTAACGTTATAAATTTAATATAATCTTTTTGGTAACGAGGTTGTCTATATGTGTACCAAGCGATTTATTTCTACGTGGTGCGGTTGTAGAGATATTTCACTTTCTCTGTATTTAATTAACCCTAACCCATACAGAAAAAGGAAAATATCTCTACAACCACACCACTTAGAAACAAAGGTTTTCTATTCATTTGGAATAAATATATTGTGTTGGGCCTACGGTGCCAACTGCCGTCGGGCCTACGGCGGCAGCCACCGTCGGACCTATGGCGGCAGCCGCCGTCGGGCTTACGGCGGCAGCCGCCGTCGAGGCAACTTCGGGAGGTTGGACAAAACAACGTCGGCCCAACGACGGTTTCCACTGTTGGCCCGATGGAGAGGCCGACGGCTGTGTGCTATCTGGGGTTCGAGTCAATAGATGAGAATACAACTGCATCGTGAGTTTGAGAAAATCTTAAGAGACCAAATCTTGTTTGGTATCTTGGATGAACGTACTCGACTAGGTATGAGAGCAAACAGACATACAGGCAGGCAAGCAAGCAAGCAGGCAATCAGACAGGTAGGCAGCCATATAGGCAGACAGACAGGCATACTGGTAATCACACAGGCAGTCAATGAGTCAGAAAGGCAGGCAGGCAGTCGTGAATAGTAGGCTACGCAAAGAGTACTTACTGAGTGATAGTGATATAGTGATAGTACACGAGCGCCATCTAGCGTTATCTCGGCGGAAACGGGCTAGTTCCGATATGTGCCACCATGCGCCGCCACTGATCTCTCTACACACGAGTCTAACACCCGCTTTGGGTACTGGAACACGACTGGTTGGTTTGTTTGTTTTTGTTTTACGTCCTAGCAACATCTAAGGTCACATCAGTACGGCGACTGGTTGGATGGATTGTTGTTCAAGTGAGACGATGGACTTATTACGGATTGCGGATTGATATCAAATGACTTCATCTAGTTTGATAATACTTCCGTCAGCTTCCGTAAAGCACATGGTTATATTTAGAAAATTGTTATATTTAGGTTAATTCGAGTTTATGGATCAACCAAATTTTAATAATGGAATATGACTTAAATATATCTGTTGATATAAGGGATGTTGATAGTAATCATTACACAACTGTCTCTATATGTGTCAAAATGAATCATCATGCTGTTCAAGCCTGTTGTCATACATATTCATCCTGTCGTAAACAATGTCCTCATTATATGATCCACTGTAGCCACAAACTGTATCAATTATAACGGCTGGTTTATCTACAAATCACACCTTAACGCCTCTAGCCAGACAACTTTTAGGCGAGATAATGCAGTGCACTGCAGATAACTACCTCAAACACCCTAGACTACTAGGCACAAGTCCCACCATCACTATGCATGGTGTAATAACGTAAGTCCGAACACGGTGAGTTGTCAGTCGCTACTGTTTTATTACCCTCTCCCCCACAGCCGTGCGCGACCCACTACACTGGTCCCTACCACAGGCTATACGCACACATCACACATGGTAGAGGTAGGACCTCCCAACATCTCCCGACCAGCCACTGCAGGGACAAATATTTTGCGCCTGTCTTGACATGTTCTTGCCGGTGTGAAACCTCTATTTGCTCCCCGAGAGAGTGCCACTGGTAACTTGCAAAAGCCAGCAGCACTTCAACACTTTTGCAGGCAGCTTTCATGAAATGTTGAGAGCGGCAGTCAAGTAATGAAAGCAGTCTTTGTCGCATCGGGACCGACAGCATGATGATGATGATGATGAGAGGT